>JAOWAW010137976.1:0-11021 GCA_028565695.1 Nicola tetela
CCGAAAAGCGCGTCAATTTCCTGCGCCCCATACTGAAGTATGGGATGCGCATGTATGGAAACGTAGCATCTCAAATCAGCGTGTGACTGGCTTGTGCGCATGCAGGGTTAAAAAAGCGCTGGTCAACGACATCAAGACAGCCTCGTTCGCTGCGACATCTCACATTCTTCTGCCGAAGCTTCTTGTAGATTGGTACTAGAGCTGTTCTCGACAATTGTTCCCAGCGGATTAGGTCGTCGTTTAACCAAACGTTCGTACTCCGTAGCTGACGGCCTCGACAAGCCATAATCCTCGCCTACGGCCTCGACAAGCCATAATCCTCGCCTGCGGCCTTGACAAGCCATAATCCTCGCCAACGGCCTCGACAAGCCATAATCCTCGCCTTCACAGCTTTGCTCGTGCGCGTAGTCTTCAGTACTAGTAATATGGGAAGAGGTCGACTGCCCTGTGAGCCTGAACTGATCGACCCTTGGCCAACGCTGGACGCGGGTGGCCTACGGCCCAGGCGAGTGGCCTCGATGATCTCCCGGGGTGTCCTTGCAAACCTCGATGACAAGAGTAGCTATGCTTTCGGATTTGTTCTGTGCATGTCGTTCTTCGATGGCCAAGATGATGACATTTGCGTCCAGCTCTTTCATTTTGTACTTTTTTTGTATGAAAAACCTTTTAGCCTACCCAACCTTATGTCTACCTGTCAGTTGGAATTTCTTACTAATGTTAAGAATTCTAGGTGGGCTGTCACCAGCACACATTGATTTTAATTGCCGTCGTCAGGCCCGTAGGGGCTGAGGAGGGCTCCGCAGACGATTAATTCGTGTCCGTGTGTGTGTGTGTGTGTGTGTGTGTGTGTGTGTGTCTGTCTGTCTGTCTGTCTGTCTGTCTGTCCGTCGGTCACGCTGCAACCGTTACTAGCCAGCGCGCGCTAATCGCGTCTTTTTCCCCGATCAAAATGTATGGCGGGAAGGCGTACATACTTCAACCGAGCCATGCAGCGCAGCTGCAGTTTTGTAATGTATGCCATGAACCGAGGTCTACCTTTCTAAATACATCGCCAGAGAAAAACTTCTCCGACGCCGTGTGTAAAAAGGGAAGAGAGACAAATTCTAGACGCCAGGGAGCCCCGAGCCCACCGCTGATTTGATTGCAGCTGTTGCCGTGAGCTCTGAACTTGTTGGGCAGTAAGACCACTGGGAGCGAGTTGATCTAGCGAGGACTTCCTTGACACGGTTCTTTAGAAAGATCCTCGTGAAGGCTTCAAATCGGAAAGCCAGCAGAGAACCATTTGACTGTCTGACCAGAAGAACACCTGTAGTTTGGGCAGACAGCAGGAGAGATATCCAGCGAGTCGTACGCCAATGACAGCTGCAAGTAGTTCCAGTTCTGGAATAGTGCGTGGCTTGATTGGGGCAACACGAAACTTGGTGAACATTAGACGGAAAGGGCCACATGACTCGTGCAGTTGAATGCATGCAGGTGGCGGGATTCGGTCACGGTTCCGCCAAGCTGCAACATTTCCAGCATGCCGACACTGCGCTCGTGCATGTAGGTTTGTTTTAGTCGCGTCTTCAAGATCTACATGGTGGACTGCATGATGAGCATGAGCTCAAGGAACTCTGTTGCTGTAAACACAATTTCAACCTCGTTTGTCCCAACCAAAGCAGCTTAGCTTTGTTGCAACTTGTAGCAACATGGTCCTAGTCCTGTATTCAATGTGGAGCTTCAACGAGTGCTTCAATGTGGACGTTGCGTGGCATTAGGCATCCGCTATATATAAACCATATGGCCTGCGACGGCTCCATGCGCACGCCACTTGTTTTGACAATTTTTGAAAAAAAAAGTACAATTGCTCAGGTTTGAGAACAACGTTTAAACCATTGCTAAAATGCCTGGGTTTGAGTACCAGAAGCAGAGAAATCTCAAAATGAACTTGAGGCCTTTGGCCCCGGTCACACTGCGGTCAAACTGACGTTCTAGATTGCTACGAAGGCGACGTTGCCCGCAGCGATTTATGACCCGTGCGGTGACATTTCCCGCCGGCCAGCGAGTTCGGTAGTAGATCAACTAAGCAGGCCTATTTCAGTGGGAATAAGAACGGTGCACAATACTCGTGCATACGCAGAGTCTCGCAAGAACACTCCGCAGAGAGAAAGAGAACAGTCCAAACAAAGGAAGAGATCAGTCCCATACAAAGGAAGAGAACAGCCCGAACAAAGGAAGAGATCACTGGTCTAGTACCCACGTAATTCCGTTTCAATTTTTTCCGCTTCGTTTCGATGTATTTTCTAAATCATATCTTTTCAAGGGTTCATTTGTTTGGACTGTTCTTTTCCTTTGTTTGGACTGTTTGAATCCAGAGGTAAGCAACACGTAATCTTATGGAGGAAGCGCAACCCCAGAACGGGCTAAGCACGATAATTTTATATCATTCTTCCTTCAGTCCGCTGTAGTTCCGAGCCAGGTTCAATCATCGTCCCATATCAGAATCGCCTGCTCTTGTACTTATAGTTTCTGCCATGGTCGCAACAGATTCCCAGCCTGATAAATCTGCAAAAGTTGCCTCTTGCACAGCATCGTGGAATGACGACAGCGAAAAATACACAGTGGTATGCCCTTTGTGTCTGCTCTCGCTCATTTAGAATTATCAATTCGGATTGCTGGTCTGCCCACAGGTCACAATTTTCCCTTGGTATCTCCTTGACTCCTGGTTGATGTCTTGCAGGGTGTATCTAATAACAGGCTCACCATTCAACCATAAAATCATGGTGGTCTGCTGTTGCCGTCCATTGATGATTCCGTCATGACAACTTTCGTTGTCAATTTACTGGTGATAATGGCAATTCCTAAACGTCATTCGCATACCAACTACCTGAAGTTGGTCCACTGTTCTTGGTTTTTCTACAAGATTGTTTTTCTTCGTCCTCCCTCATTGGTCTCAGCAAGAGTGGGTGACGAGAGACACAGAATTAAAACGCATTGGCCTAAAATTACTTCTACATGAATGCTGAAACTCTAGAATCGTCATGTTTCAAATGATCGCTCAAGCACATGGAACATCTGTTAGAGATTTACAGCAGAGTACACGTCTTGTAGTTCTATAAATATCAGTGACAGACATTGGAATCAAGGAAATGACATCTTCGGAAGACCAAAGACCGTTAGCATGTACTCCGCTAGAGTAATACATGTTTGACTTGCATATATTGTTTTGTTGCTTAGCAACCTGCCCGTTACATGCAGTTACTGAAAATCGAGCGCTGCTCTACCAGCTGAGGTAGTGAAAGTCACTGACGATATGCCTGTGTCTCTTCTGGAATCTGTTGATTCATGTGACTGCAGGAGCAAGACGATCCGTGGCAGATAAAGGCACAACCACACCGCCCACATCTGCCCTTCGGCTAATGATGTGATGATAAAGGGTCGTAGATAACTGTCACTGATGTACAGTGCCGGTAAGAACCCAGCATAAATTGCTAATGTCGCCAACACAGCAAAGTAGATCTTTTGTGCCTCATTATAGTTCTCCGGTAGCTTTCTTGTCCAAAACGCTTGAACAACGGTTACCAGGAGAAGCATGACACGGTATGCGGAAAGAATGCCTTCCCACGTGTCTTCACTTATGCAGATAACGCGCCGTTCATTTCTGTTGGGGTAGATCACCTCTGTGTTAACGGTAAAGCTGTACAGTACTGTGAAAAGAACACCAACTAGAGTAAATGCTGATATAATCACAAGCTGTACCAGTGTGCTAGACAGTCTGAGACGATGAATCTGCAGTTTCTCAGAAGCCTTGAAGATTCTGACCAAGCGATTTGTTTTCATGAGTATCGCTGCGATGACAGTGATCGTGAATGGTGCTGAAACCGACAAACTAAACTGACAGAGGGTGGAAGTCAGATGGCCTTCACCGGCAGTGAACGGTGATAGCAGATGAGTACACAGCGATGCACTTAATATCACCATGGTGATTATCATGTCAGATGAACGTACCAGGGTGTGGGTGCGGTGGTAGAAAAAAAGTGCAAGAGTGAAAATGTTCAGAATTGCACCGACAACAGCAAAGATCAGAAGAATGATTAGAAACCCATTCTCCTTGGAATACTCCAGCTGAATAAGGTTAGATGGCACGCAGCCATCTGACATATCGTTCGGCTTAGTCCCCAGGTGACACAATTTACAGGTTTCTGAGTTGGTTGTGTTGCTAACGTGGTGTTCAGGACAGTTTTCACACGCCCAGCAGCAATGAGCAAGTTCAGGGCTGTTAAATATGCGTCGTTCTCCATGTTGACATGTACGCCTGCAAGTAGATGATGGCCAGAGGGATGAATTAGATGTTGAAGAAAATCCTGCAAATAGTCTGGGAGTGGGTGGTTTGTTCCATTTTAATCTTGCTGAAAAGCGAGAGCCTCCTTCACCAGACCACAGCCCTATGGTCTTCAAGTAGTAGTGTGACCTTCTGGGTGATACGTGTTGAATTTTGAAAGCAGGGAGCACCTGCTGGTTCTTAGTAAAAACAGGACACATGCCGGAGCCATTCAGGCAAGGCTTGGTCACATTTCTGAGTATATCACGAACAGAGTTTATATTGGGGCGGTATGCAATGCCCTTTGATAAATGTAAGCCCTCAAATGTTTCTTCGAGAGCCTGAGCTATAACTTCCATCGCAAACATCAGAGGCTCGGCTCGACCAAAAGACGGAAGTTGTGACAGTTTACTCCACACTTCGCCAGTACAGAGCGGTAATTCACTCCTGTTGCCAGAGAAGACTGTGTCATCCAAGTCTTTGCATGAGGGACTTTCTTGTAACCTACACTGAAAACTCTGCTCTAAATAAACTTTCAACCATGGGTTCCTGGTGATGGCAGAGGTCAGGTAGGAGAATGGAGCAGCAGATGATTGATGCTGAAGGTTGTTAGTCAGCTCTTCGATCCAATCATGTGTATACGAGCGGACAAGGCGGTGGGGTGTAAACCCAAAGACGGCCGCACTCCTTGTGAGGATTGGTTTGCCGGCCGAGTCAAGGCGATTGATCCAGTCGTCGCTGCCGACAATTATTTTCTCAGTGACATTTTCTTCTTCCATTATATCTAAAAACGCCTTGGCCGGGGCGAGGGGCGCGAAAAGAATTATCACTTTAGCTTGCTCGTCTTGTTTCAGCCTCCTTGCCACTTTCCTCATCGTTTTATTGTCATCCTTGGTTCTTGCTTGAAACAAGAGAAGGTGACCAATGCAGAAATCCCTACCACGGCTCTGCTGCTGCGTTTGGATGAGATGCACTCCTTGGCCGCTGTAGAGGTCATCTTGACCAGCCACTACCGCTAAGTAATTCCATCCAAAGTACTGGATCAAGTCCATCATCGCCGTCACCTGGTGCTCAGTCGAGGGTACTGTGCGAAACAAGAACGGGTATCTGTTGATATCATCGAATTGTGCGCTACTCGCCCAGAAGCTTACGTGGGGGATTTTATATGCAGTCAGAACGGGTGACACCGCAGCCACTTCTTGGTTAGAGGCAGGTCCGACTACAGCAAAAAGCTCAGGATTGCTTAGCGAGCAGGCATCGGTCGATTCCTCATAATATGAATTATCATAACCTACTTCTGCTGTATCATCATAATATCCCTTAGCGTTGGGGGTACAGTGTTGCCAGGCGAGCTCCTTCTCAAGATTCCGGTAAGTCGGTGCTTGAGCAGCCAAGTTGAGCGCTTGTTGCGTGCCCAGGACGTTAGACTCACACGTATCTTGCACAATCCAGCCCAGTACTCCGGCCGGATTTTTAATTCCGTACCGTTCCCAATTGACAAACGTGGTCTTGGCCGAACGCAACTTCTCGACGGTGAAGAAGAAAGTTTCGGCTTGCTCAACCGCGCCCCAACCTAAAAACATCGAGCATCTCTCCCTCGCTGAGTGATATGCTCCGTGGAACTGAAATAGAGCTCCAATGAGTACTGCGGGATCGCTTTGATTCAGACCATGAACTGTACGGACTGAACAGTGACGTCCCGTACGGAAATCTAATGACTCCCGCATCGATATCTGGCCCTCCGTTGCCAGGGTAGACGCAATAACGAGCAGTGCTGCAAGCATTCGATCGACTACGATAATGCATGAACGGTACATGCAAGCGTCTGCTACATGCACGTGCTGAAACCGCTTCCTACGGTTACGTCCGCCACACCAGTACACTAACCCGCTCATCGAGCTCTCCTCGGACAGAGTCCAAACATTTCAATTCCACCATCGGCGGAGCTGTCATTGCCTTGATGTTAAGCTTCTTCGACCTCTCCTATCGCCTTCCCTGTTCTCGTTTTGCTCTCTAATCCTCTCGTGAAGAGACTTTAGGTAAGCTCTAGAGATGTAGAGCGAAACCATACACGTGCACAGGCGGAGCTCGAGCAATATGCCGTACTTCGCCGCGGACAGCGAGCTACATGTAGTGTCATGAAAGTTAGGACGTGTTGCACGCGAGCGCTGCGGCTGTCATATACATGTAGTCGGGCGAGCTGTCGGGTGTTAGTCGACTGTAGGAAGCCATAGGAGCTGGAGCTAGGTCCTGCACTTTCCGGCTCATCCATCAGCACAATAATTGAGAAAACAGAAGCGATTAATGCAGGAAGAATTGCAGCTAGAAGAAGAGTAGTACTATTATAGTAGCAGTCTACGGCTCGCTGACGATGGTTCCTGCTCCGATGTTTTTCTTGTTAGTGAGGCGCGAAACTGTACATGGAAAGAGGATCATATCTTCAAGCCAAGAAGATTTATTCAAGCAGCGACTGCCAAAGTAGCCGGGAGAATGACTGACCGATTTGAGGGACTTTCGGTTAATTTTACTGAAACAACATTTACGGTTACCTACGCCGTGCGTAGGTACTGAACGTGCAAAATTACGCACGTCGACCACGCGCTTGCCTTCGGGGTGTAATCCGCGAATTGCACGACACACGGCCGCCATATTGGACCGGGATAGCTCTGCCCACATCCCTGTGTGCGTAGACATGGAGAGCGGCTGACTTTTTTCACAAGCAGTCTCGTGTGGTAGTAGAAACCTCACGATGAAAAGCTTCTTTCGCATGATCTACAAGTAGTGCGCGAATGTTACTGTACTGTTAGTTTGTTCTTCTCTTTGCAGCAGCACGTGGCGCTGAGGTAAGTAGGTCTACTTATGAGTGGTGATACACGTAGCTCATCTGACTTTCAGGACGACTGTCGACGTCCAGCACTTGATCATGATGGTTGTTTCAAGTGTTCCCCGCTTTCAACCGCAGCCGCTGAACTGTTGGTGGGAACACGTGCGTTTTTCCAGGTTGTTTTAACAACACGAGAGAAGACTTGGGGAGAGTGTCCTTCCATCGATTTCGGGCGGAGGCACGCGAGCGTGCGTCTTGGGTACGACTACTCAGCCGCGAGTTGAGATGGAAGCCCAAGAAGCACAGTGTGGTATGCGGAAATCTTTTTGTTGGTGGACGACGGACACATCTGGTGACACGGCCGTCCATCTTTCCGCTGCGCCGAGTCCGCACCGCTGCAACTGAGAGGCGCCGTTCTGCTTAGCAAAGGCTAAGATCATCGACTGTGAACCAGAATGAGCCACCTGCACGGGACTCATGTCCAAGTGGCTCCGATAGCAGCACAGTCTCATATCCAGTTCAAAGAGGTACGTTTGTTCTAAGGCTTGACTTAATAAACTTACTATGACCAGGCGAACATGCCTTGCATTGAGTTGAAAACGTCAGGGTCAAGCAAATATATTTTATTTGAGTTCGAAACTAAGAAGGGCACGGATAATTATTGACAACATTATGATGTTGTCAAGAAGGCTTTTGTCCAATAGGTGTAAATGTACGTCACTATTTGTACCCACCTAATTCTCTAATCCGGATGGCTGGATACAGTCACCGGTCCACCCTAGCTGAGGTGGCACATTTTTGCGCCTTACCGTTATTATTTTATGCTCCTATATTATTGGAGTTGAGATTGGCTCCTTTATTCGAGAGACTGTGGGGAAAAATGATGACGATTTCAGGTACTACACTGGTCTCAGTAGCAGAAGAGTGTTTGATTCCATGTACAAAACTTGTTTGCTGACATTGTTCGTCATATTTGTTACGTTGGCAACAAAGGAGCATCAGATCCATTTACTCTTCTAAGACACAGCAGTTCCATGCTGTTGTCTTATGAGCAGTTGTTTCTTGTTCTTGCCTGCCTTCGCCATGGTCTGCATGGCCGTGACCTGGGTCGTCGATTTGGTGTGAGCGAGGCTACTTTCTCCAGAATCTGGGATTCATGGTTGCCATTGATGGCTGATCACCTACAGCACTTAGATATTTGGCCAGACAAGGAGTTCATTAGGAGAACAATGCCAGCTGCATTTAAGGCCATATATCCTGAAACAAGAGTAATTCTTGACTGTACCGAGATCCGTGTTGAACAAGCATCTAGTTTCAGTGCCCAGTCAGTGACATTTTCGTCATATAAACATTATAATACAGCTAAAGACCCGGTTGGCATATCCCCAAATGGTGCTGTCACATTTGTATTGCAGCTTTATGGTGGCTGATCTAGTGACAAATCCGTTGTCATTGACTGGGGTGTTCTTGATCTTCTCGAAAAGGGTGACAAGGTTATAGCAGACAGGGGCTTTGACAACGCTGAGGATGTTCAAAGATGTGGTGCTGCACTGAGAATTCCACCATTCGTGTTTGGTCGATCGCAGCTGCCTGCATCTGAAGAGTTGGAGGCGTGCAGGGTTGCACAACTGTGAATACATGTTGAACGTGTAATTCGCAGAATCAAAGTTTTCAGGATTCCGTCAAATGTTTTTCCTATCACTATGGCACCTTTCTAGGATCAGATTTGGATTGTTTGTGCATACTTAACTAACTTCTTTCCTCCAATAATCAACTTCACTGAGCAAGGCGAATCAGAAAACAATATCAGTAGTTCTGCCTTTCTTCAACCTGGCTTGAGTGACAGAGATATGGAATCCCTCTTGCCATCACCACATGTTGAATGCAGCAATGTAGGCAACATGCCTGACTACTATACTCTATGTCGCGTGATAGAAGTTGATAATGTTGGCTACATTCTGTTGCCCGTAGAACTAAGCCAGGGCACCATTGATGGTCACAATGGAAGTAATGCCTGCACATTCATTTCTGTGCTGGTGTGCCAAATGATTCTGTTGCAGTCTGTCAGCATGCCCCCTCCAGGTTGCTTCCCAGAAGATGTAAGTGTGCCTACAACTACGCCTAAGGTAGTGTGCAATGTAAGTCCAGTCTAGTCTGAATATCTAGTTTGTTCACAACATGTTGTAACAGCAGACAGTATTTACTCAGATGTAGATCTACTGTATCTAAAACGAATAATCTGTTGTGTAATATGCTGTGCTCGCAGGACTGTAACCATGGCTTTGTCATGTGTATACACAAAGGGAATCTACTGTATGACACCGCAGCACCATCACTTGATGATGGAGACAGTTACTTAAGTGTCCATGACACACTAAAGTTGTTTCCAGATGATCTAGGTTTGCACCTAGTGAATCATCTGCAATTTTCATTCCACACAAGGACAGAGCTGGTAGCCGGTGTTGCAGAGATGGTAGATGTTGCTGCATCAGACAACATGGTTTACACTGGGGGCTCATTTGCCCACCTATTTCAATGGCTTTAAGTTTTGCACACCGTTCATTATATATTTTTGACTCACATTTGCATTTGGAGGTTGATCGTGATGCATCAATCACTGTTGCAGGTGTGCCACTCATGGCTGATTTACTTGCAGAACATCTCGCTTGCTTTCTAGAAGAAGTGCACCATGCTGATCTTTCTGACTGTGCCCTTTCTATTGTCAAGTTAGCTTGAATTCATGACTACTGGTTTTTCTCATTGTACAAATGTGACGTGTAGACATAATTCCCGACAGCACCTATGAAAACGATTGATCGTATGAAGTAGATAATGTATATGTACAATGTCAAATAAGCTTTGTAACAGATGCATAGCCGGTGGTGTGCAATGTCCCTTACAGTTTTTTTCAAACCAGCCTCTTTGTCGTTCAAACTTGTTGATTCTGATAAATTCAAGGAAGCTATTACATTTGAGGTAACAAATGGCTGAAGAAAAACGTGTTTAGTTGCGACAGCATGTTTTGCCAGATCTGATTGTCAAACCTAATACACTCGATAAACAGGCTGTTAGGTGGGAAAACAACGAAATCACACCATTTGCGTGAAGTTAGTGCCACCTGTCCCTGCACCTGAACACAGCGGAATACAACAGATAACAAACAAGAAAACACAATAAGTATCAAACCTATTACCACAGGGAATGGCCTTCCATTTATGATTTGATACATGCTGCAACTGATATCTAAGTCCACAAAAAAATAAAAATAAAAAAGCTGTGACTGACAGACTACAAACCATTGATGCACGAACACATAGTACTGTACACATTCAGATGGAAGTGCTTACCTGGTAGTAGTGCTCGTGTGTTTGCTTCAGTGAGAGCCGCCCATCTTTTACCACAAGGAATGCACTGGCCTCCACTTAGCAACATCTGCTGGCTTCCCCTCTCTTTCCATGGGCACTTCACCTCTACTAGGCCATCCTCAAAGCACTCTGTCTTGTCTCTGACATGTCCATCTGGTGATGCTCCTAGCCAGCAGAACCGTGGGTCAATTACAAGACCGTATGGCTGCACTACAAAGTCTGTCTTGGCCTCATAAACATCGAGTGCTAGTTGTTCATTATCTCAGCCCCATCTGATAGCCTGAAAACAAAACATCACTTTACCTTATTTAACAATAACAGCCACATCTGCAAGAGCATTTCAGCTTCACTCGTACAGAAAAGCACAAAGTAGAGAAGACTTCCGACTACTCACCTTTGATGTGACTCTACGCTGGGATAGAATCTGGTCGATTAGGGATGCAGGGTTTGTGGCATCACTTAGCCTTAGAACTTTTCCAAGAAAAGAGGCTGTGAGCCTCTTAGAAGGCATGTTGTGCCACATTGGGGGTGG
>JAOWAW010137987.1:0-11018 GCA_028565695.1 Nicola tetela
CTTCTTCTTCTTCTTCTTCTTCTTCTTCTTCTTCCTCTTCCTCTTCTTCTTCTTCTTCTTCTTCTTCTTCTTCTTCTCTTAATAATTTTTCTGACACAAGACACCCACTGTTCGACATGCCTCCTTCAGGCAAGGATGATGCGCATGATGCTAGCGCTTCTCTCAATGCATAACCACTCATACCTCTAGCCAAACTGTCAGTCAAAGAACTCCAACTATCAATCTGCAATCGCAACTTTAGATAACTGATGTGTCCTCAAGTTTCTGGCAATGAGGGAAGTAAACGCCAAATTTCATGGGTACCCCATCACATACTTGGCTGGCATCTCCCTTGCATTTTTAAGGTAATCTGACCCTCAGTCATACATGTATTTCAATTTCTCATTATCATTATCCCTACTGACATTCTTCCCTCTTGCAATGGCAAAAAAGTGTTTCTTTTATGCACACATGCACCCCACTCTGTCTGAGATTCACTGAATTTCTTTGATTTAAATAAGGATTGTTGTACCTGGCATTTGTGATGGTCGGGTAGACAGAGGGTAGGTACTGTGAGCCATGGCACAGCTGTGTGTTGAACGACGTACTATTTGTTGACATGCTGATTGTCACAGTCGCTGAAACATTGAACTTTGCCGAGTTTACTGGTGTCATCTGCAGTGTATAGTCAAACGTTGTCTTTCGGCCAGGAATGGAGAGAGTGGCGAGATCAAGGCCTGGATCCCAGCTTACAGCACGGCCATTAGGAAGAACCTTGACAACGCCAACAGTTGGCTGCAGGCAAGGACCAACAAGGAAAGCATAAACATTATAAATTCATTAGATGTACCCATCAAAATGGTAATCATGTGCTGGTTTAGATCACAAATTTGAGACCTGGCCTGTTTCACTCAGCCTTCCCATAGCTTGTTGTAAAGTTCATCTCACTTTCTTGGCCAGTCAGTAAATACTAAAAAGTCACCAATGCTGCCATTTACATCAAGATACTTTCTTTTTATTGTTGAGAGCATGTATTTATGGTCTCTTAGTTTGGATGAAGAAAGCTTGTCCTGCAAAATTTAATAGACTGCATGACTGTTTTTCGTTGGTCTCCTGACTAAATATTTTAGTATGTATTTGGCCTCTCTCCACAAGCATGTGCATACAAAATGATGTCAGTTTATCTTTGACCAAACAATAGAAAATACCATGATTTAACTGTGTGTCTGTGTACATGCATGCACACACTACAGCATGAAAGAGTAATGCATGTATACACACGTGTGTACATGTCTGTGCACATGTCTGTGCCTATACATCAGCTGACCTGCGTGACACTGGCTATGGCCAGGTGTGGGCATTGACTGAGAGCTGTGAAACTGCTTGCAATTGTCGATCTGTATTGCAACAGAAAAATAAAGGTGCATGGGGTACAAAATTTGAGGAAAAACACACAAGTGACAGAATTACATTTGACATCCATGTATATAAAAAGAATACCCAACAGACTTGTGGTCAATGTGGTGTTCCAAATTAAAGTGAGGTGAACACACAGCTGCTGGGGTGTTGATATAGTGATACATAAAATGCCAATGATGTCATAATTGATCCACAACTGAAAGAGGTGCTGCAAACTGCTGAAAAGCAACTGCCAGGCAAAACTTAAAGTGTAATGCCAAGAGCCACCATCACTGATCTCGGCAATCTGTCTACAAGAATCCACATCAACACTAACTGTGCCAAGAATTTCTTGTCAAAGTGTAAAGCAGTCTTTGTACACAAATTTGCATGATGTAACTGTCCAATCAAGAATTATTTTGTTCCAGAGTGTCACACATTGTCTTTAAGCTGGTAATTTTAAATGCATCAGTATCTTGAGACAGGCCTAGGATGGAAAGAGTTCAGAAAGAGAGGTCTTGCAGTGGGAGAAAGATTGGAGAAAGATACTCAAATTTTGCACGATGTGTTTAAAGGACTCAACACATAGCTTACCCCTTCCCTGGTGCAAAAACTCTGAGTTTGACGTTTGGTGGTACATCTGTGTAAGTCACTGTTGAGTTCAGCCATGGCCATGTGACTGTCACATTGACCGGTGATGAGATGTTTCCAAGGCCAAAGTGTGTTGTGAGCTCATTTTGGCCCATAAACTGAGAACCAGAGCCGACCTCTTGAAGCTGATATAAAGCACAGAGCGAAGCTAAAGTTTTAACTTTTATCTCTTCAAGAAGCTCCACTCATCACATTTCAAGTTGATCAACTAGCGCCAAAGAATGAATTCCACATTGTATTTCCCAGTATCTTGGTAGACAAAATTATTATACAAATATATGTATAGGCAGGCATACATGTATATGTATATACATGCAAATACTTTTTTTTCAATTTGTGTGTTCTATGAACATATCAGTAATAAACACACTACAATATGAAGTGTTGGCATATATTCAGGGGAGAGGGGAAGGAGAGGGAGAGGGAGAGGGAGAGTTAGATATAGAGAGAAGGCAAATAAGTTACCTGTGTCCAACCATCCGCTGATCTCACTTGGACTCGGGCGGTGATACTATCGCAAGCAGTGACCAGTTTAGGACAGCTGTGGTGGTGGTGATGTGTGTGTGTATGTGTGTGTGTATGTGTGTGTGTGTGTTTGAAGGAAGCAACAACGTAGAAACTGTTAGTCTGGATATTTTGCAACAACTGTTGTTTAACAATTACCAGCACATTGCAGCATTTACATATAAAGTCTGTTTAGTTTTGAGCAGTCCAGCAAGTTATTTGGTCATAAAGTTATGCAGTTAAGCCATTTAACTGCCAACTATGTTGTCTTATTGACATACACACGTCTATCTTTTGAGCAGTTTATACATTAAAATGAGGGCAGCTTTCATTTGCTCAATTCGTATACAGTTTTGCAAAGCTACATGCACATTGATTGTGATGAAAGCACAGCTGGTGCAACCTCTTTTGCTTCTGGCATGATGCCTGTAACTCAAGACACTCTCTGCATGCTTTGGTTTAGAAAAAATTAAGTCAACAGTTGAGTAACAGAGAGGGTGAGTGAAAGGGTGACAAAGACTGAGAATCAAGACTACACCAAAACTGAAAGGAAAATAAAGAAAGTTAATTGTATTATGTCATTTGAAGACAAATTACTTATGGGTACAAATGGCCATGCAGTGATATGTTGGTTCTTACCTGTGCAGGGCACGAATCCTAATCCAGTTGTTGCGGTTTCCACCGTCATTCCTGTAGATTGTTGGGGGCTTGATGTGGTTGACAATGATAATGTCTTCATCTCCATCATCTAGGAAAGTTTGAGAGAGAGAGTTGATGGTTTTACAAATCTGCAAAACACAGCTAGAGATTTTTAATGCACACTTTGAGAAAAGTTCAACAAAAGCCATTCTTTTGTGGTGAGTAACCGAGGCAAACACTGGCTCAAATTCTCTCCTGCATATACAATCAGCCCCAGCCACAAATGGGCCTTTGTCATTAGTTACTTTTTAAAAATAGGGCCATCATCCATCCAGTTGATCTAACTAATAATCCGTATCTGTTATCGAAATTCTCAAACCTTCCTTAATATTATTCTTCTCCTTTAGCCACATGATCAATTGGAACAGTGTAAAATTTGTCTGACGTACTGTCGTAGTCAACTTTGATCACTCCTCGACCTTCAGCCTTGTGCCCAACATTGTATTTTGCAGTCACCTAAACCACATATCAAGCATAGTGCACCATGTTACAACTGGAGACAACGAACAGTACGTTATTGTGTGGTTTGTATATAAGATTTCTTATGGCCATCAACTTCAGAACCCTCAGCTTCAGAAACCATACTCTTACTTCTACCAACAGAGGACAGAGTGCAGTCATGACATGGCCAATAGGAAAAACACCAAATTTAAACTGCTTGATTGAGAATCAACTGCAGTTACCTTGAGCTCAACAATGGATAGGCATGCATGAATTTCTACTTATAAAATTGCAAAATTATATGTAGGATGATTTTTGACTGAGAATTGAAAAAAGCATAACCGTGCAAATTCAATGCATGTGCATTGATTAACTGACTTCTGCCTACCTCAACAGTGGACAGATTATGACTGGGTCCGAGGTTTTCCCACAGCTTGGATGCATCAGCACTGAACTGATCATCAACAGTTGTACCACCCTCGTTAAAACCTAGAACAGAGAGAGGAGGACCAGAAAGGAAGGGAGGGGGAGGAAAGAGAAAGAGAAAGAGAGAGAGATAGGGGGAGGGGGAGATATAGAGAATTTGAGGGCAAAGAGAGTGAGCAGGCAAACCCAGGATAAGCCTCAAACCTTCACTGACTCAATATTCAAATGCTCACCATTTGTCATGAAAAAGTCCAGCCATCTGTCATTGTTGAAGTCAATGAGTGTGTTGCCCCATCCCCAGCCGCCCTTACGAACACCGACCTGCAAAGCACAGTCATTCAAAGAACAAGAACTACATAACTTGGAACACTGAATGGTTGATCCGAACATTTTTTTGACAAAGAAAGATAGAGTGACACAGCCACAGTTTAGCCTCAATTTTTTTATTAAACCAGCCTTAAAACTTGTAATTTAAGCAACCATGGCAATTCATAACCATGCTCAGCATTGCAGTGAAACTTAACAAAATATTACAATCAACCCCTCAGTTATCATCCACATAATTATATGTCTGGTATATGCAGAGAGTACTGCTACTTTCATGGGCGCTACTTTCATCAACATAGCTTGCAGCAATCACATATCACCGTGACAGTTTCAAATGCACATTGCATGTGGGATCCACAAAAGAAGAAGTTATCTTTCATCTGAAAAAAAGACCCTCCGCTGAGTCACCTCTCCTACTACCGACTTGTGCAATTTAACTCTTTAAGGTGGCTCAACCTAGTTGTGGCACTACTATGAGAGAATCTATGGGGCATTTAAGTTTGTGTACAGTCCTTACCATAGTGATGTCACACATAGGTGAAGTCACCTCAAGGGAGAAACCTCTGAAAAACAGGCACTTTTCCACTTTATAAGTTTCCTGTGCTTTGCTCTCAACCAACCTTGTCTGTATAATCAGCTAGCTGTCTTCCACCATTGTTGCGATAGAACAAGTTTCCTGCTTCACTGAAACTGCAGCCGATGACCTCGCACTTTGTTGTTGCATTGTGATGAATAGCCGTCATCCAGTAGTCCATTCGACCATCCATGTCCCAATCTCCCATACTGTGACCCATTGCATCCTAAAAGTAGAAATGGAAACCATCGGCTTTTTGGGGAGGGGGACAGCACCAAATTGTCAGTATCAGAGTTAAAATTCCAGTATCATAGTTAAAATCTCAATGGCATAGCTAAAATTTCTTACCGGTGCCTTTGTGAGGCCACAAGACTTTGTGCATTCTGTAAATGTCCCGTTTTGATTACTCCAAAACAATTTTGACAGACCGTAATCAGAAGTTAGCAGCAGATCGCCCCACCCATCGTTATCCAGGTCCTGAAGCAGACAGGAATGATAACACCAACCATTAACAAGGAAGGAGAATGAATGTACTTGCCTTAAAATTGAAACAGTGACAGTGCTCTGGCATTTTTCAATGCTGCCACATAACCATGTCTTGAGCAAGACTTTTGTAGTGCTTTTGTCTGAATGCTTCAGCTGCCAGGTTGTATCCAGAGCTCCAGGCAGGGTGAAAAATGGCTACTAACTGCATTCTGCTGATGGCCATTAAGCCCTTAGGTTTTCAGTTATCTGTTGCTCACCGTAAAGGATGAACAGAAGGTAAAAATACCCTCTACACCAAAAACCGTGCGACTGTAGCCTTTCATTGACACTCCAGCTGCATCGGTAACATCCTCAAACACCCTACAGCGGAACACCAATAGAGAAATAATCAAGTGAGAGGGGTGTGATCCAAGGGATTTAAGCAGTGAGCACAGCCACCAAGAAGAGTTTCAGTTTTTATTGCACTCACACTCCTCTAGGAAAATCAAAAGGATGTTCCATTATGATAAGAAGACTTACCCTGGGTTTTTGGCTCCAAGGTTGTGCATAAGTTGTGAGGCAATTGGCTACAAGACATAAAAGAGAAGATATTCAACAGGCTTGGTTGGTAACAGAGATCTAGAACAGCCCTTTCATGACACACAGATGTCTTGCAATCAGAATGTGTTCTTTTAGCACTACTAATACTGAATTGATGTTCAATCAACATCGTGATCATTAGCATGGAATTGCAAACAATATGAGAGTGCTCCCGCAGTTTGTAGTGCAAAACAAAACACCACACTCAACTGAATGCAAGCAGATTAGTGGCTGATTTACTGCGTGAACAAATGGTCTACCTTATCAGTGGAAATAAATACTTTTTTATAGTTCATTGTATTGTTACCGCTGCCACTTTAATTTTGTTGTATCATATTACTCAACACACATACATACACACATACACACATACATACACACATACACACACATACACATACATACACATGTACACACACATACACACATGCACACACAAAGATCTGCATGGCCAAGTGCTTATAATTCCATGTGTACCAAATGTTGCTTCTGAGTTTTGTTGAATTCTCATCAATAAGACAGGGTTTTCATTATTTCCCCAGTAGCTTTACAGAAATCTCACCTGGCCAATGTTATTCAGCATCCATTCAGTAACATAAATGTCGACAAAGCCATCACGGTCATAATCCCCAGCGTTCGGCGTCATGCCACTAAGCTTGCGCTTGTCGTGTCGCTCTAAGGACATGTTACGACCCACTGCTTCCTCGGTAAAGACTCCTCCCTGTTTTTCATGGGAAATGACCATGCAGAATAAAATTACTCTACGGAGGCTCAAAACATACATATTATCCTCTGTAACTTGATCTGTCACAACTGGTTTCAATATCGTAGGTAGGTGAATTGATCATTCCTGGATTTCACATGCATCAGCCAAATGGTGACTATTCCATCCCCCCCTCCCCAGCATAAATGTAAGGAGCAATGAGTCCAGCAACATCCAGGCTTCAGACAAAACAAATGACAAAGAAGCCTTTGATAATGTCATATGAGTACCCAAGCCCTAGAAATATTGTAAGCAAAATGAGAGTTCCAGAACAGAGCAGTGGAAGGCACTGGTGGATAATTAAAGCAGGATAGTATAAGTTCGATCCAAAAACTTTTCTACGTTTTACTGACAGTTCAAAAGAACCATAGTGTTCATACCTGGTTTATGTAGAGGTAGTGCCGTGTGTCGCCGAGAGTAGTCACATACAGGTCTAAATCACCATCAGCGTCAACATCTGCCCAAACTGCCCCACTGCCATACTTGGCAGGACCGATACCAACATCAAGCGTGACATCTCGAAAGGTTCCATTTCCTGATAAAGGAGAAACCAGTAGCAGAAAATTGCATTTTGATCTGTTCCAGACGAGAAATCAAGCCAGCACTATAAGCATGGCCCTTTGTGCTTCCATACAGTATGATGTTATGGAGTGCAAAAGAGGTTTGATGAATGTCAGTATGAGGAAACACCACTTCCTGGAGTTGCAAAACTTACCAGTTTTGACAGTAGCAGTCTTAGCAGTAAATTAATTCTTTGCAAATTCATCTGTCCTCTTTTCTTTCCACTGTATCGTCATTTAAGTAAGTTCTGCTCACCATCGGCATCAATTTGGAGCAACAGATAGTAGCTTATATAAGGCAAGAATTTATTTATGCTAGCACTTTTGCTTTAGGCCTAGAGCAAAGTACATGCAATGCAATTTACAGTTAATTGTTGCAGACTGACTTGATATAAGCTTAGTTTTATGCTTACCATTATTATGATAGAGATGGCTCCGTCCATCAGCGACAGTAAAGTATAAATCCACATAGCCATCTTGGTCATAATCAGCAGCTGCCACACCACCGCTTATCTGCTCCGGCGTGCAGAACTCTCCCTCTAGTTTGATTGTCTTGTTGCTGTTGGCAACAGGGATGACGTAAGGAAGGACGCAGTACGGGCGGACGGGTTTGTTCTGCCGGTGCTGGTGCTTGATGCCAATCTTATCACTGACGTTTGTGAAGGTGAAATTCGAGTCTGCCGCTGAGCCAGGAAACGTTTGCGGTCCAGGATGCTCAAAGCATGACGATTCCACATATCCTGTTGGACCATTACAGGTTGATGAGACTAGCTCACCAGCAACCATGGGCTTTGCCTTCTTTTGCACAAGTACATCTATAGTTTTACATGTGTATACAAACTCAGTGCATGATGCAGTTGATTCATATTCTCTGCTGAATTTAAATTTCCTGTTAGTCTAGATCTGCATTAAATAGTCCATGTCATCTACGTTGCCTCTAGCAGTCTTTTGACTAGGGCTCAGAATAGTTTTCAAGCACTGCATCTTCAGTAGCCATGGTCGACAGAGAGAGTAAGGCTGTGCTTCCATTTGTCAAACGGAATGTACCTGTAGAGCTCGTTACTCGACAGGTATATGCACCGGAGAGACTAAGGGGAGGGGATTTTATCTAGCTAAAATTGTTTAGCATGTGATGGCATGCACACCACTGGATCAGTAGAGATGTTTCCTACCTGAAGTCACAGTTTGGCTATTTCGTCTCTCCCGGAGAGATCCTACATCACAGTGGAACTGCACCCCATTGCTTTGCATCTTCCACTCGATAAAAAAAATAGTAGCGCATCCTGTACGCAACGGCCATTTTCTATTTTGCTATTCAGCCCAACGTAAATACGCGCAGACATCGAACTCTCACGTTTCACAACAAATCGGCTCACCTGAGATGATGTCATTCTGAAGAAGGTCGATGCGTGAAGGATCGACACGCAGCTTCTGAAGCTTCCCGCGTTGATCAACTAGCTGGTAATACACCACGCCATCTTGTAACACGATATCGTCCTGTAGAGCGACAGGGACTGGTCCAGACACGGTTTGTGCCCTAACCAATTGACACAAGAGCAGTGGCAACGGTATGATCCACGTTGCAGCTGAGTATTTCATTTCTCCAACCATCGAAGGCAGCCAGCTCATCAGGAACTCTCCCAAGTCAGCACATGCGTACTACGTGCGCATACACCTCAAAAGCCGCCCGGGCCAAGGTAACGTTAGTAGCTCTCCCCCTTCAAAAGAGACAGGGAATTTTGGATCGCGGAGCTGGAGTGAGCTATTTTCCGCTAGCGTTGTTCAACGGAAAGGCGGGTGCAGCTGGCGGTGGCCTTCAGCTGAGCATATTGTACGACTGTTCGGTAATGCAGCCGCGGCTGCAGATTTAGGCTCAGCCTCCCACAGGTGCTTACATGACGCATGACCAGTGTAGGCCTCGGCACCTCCGAATATGAGGGCTGGAATGCGTTTCCCGTCCGCATCCAACGTACAGACACCTTTGTGCTGTAGGCTAGGCCTACATGCCAGTACTGTTTTTAATTTGTTACACCAACATATTACAGGAGTAGTCTACCGGGAAGTGTCATCCGCAGGTTTTACTGCGCTTATGTTCGCCCGCGCCTTGAGTACTGTTCCGCTGCTTGCATTTGGAGTGGTTGCTCTCGATCACTTCAACTCCAGCTTGAGCGTGTACAAGTGCAAGTTGCTAAGGCAATACTCCGTAGATCCGGCCCTCACCATGAGCTTCTCCAAGCCAGTAACCTACCCGCTCTTTCGTGGAGGAGGAAGATACACCGTTTGGAGATACTGTAGGAGATAATCAACGGTAATGGACAGCCCGCTCTTCTCACTGCTCTACCTCCGAATGCTTCCAAGTGCTGTGAATACGGTCTGCGGTCTGGCCATACCATCCAGTTTCCTAGTTGTCACTCTTCTCGCTTCCTCATGTCTTTTTTTGGTCTTGCCATTCCTGAGTGGAACTCTTTGAGTCCTAGTATTGCTAGTGTCAGTTCTGCTCTTCTTTTCGTTGTAATTTACGTAATGTTTTCTCGTCAGACATGTTTTCCTATGGTTTGTAAAACTCTATCTGCTTTCTCCTTTTCTTTCTATTTCGCTTCTCTCTCTCAACCGTCCCTCTTTTTTACACTCCTCACTCCCTAGCTAACTTTGTTCTTTATCCTTGTCTCATACGAGAGCCTCTTGACTAGCATCATGCTACCGGGTAATCCTAGCACAGCAAGCTAAAATACGTCAATCAATCAATCAATCAATCAATTTGTGTTACATTCAAATGTTACACTGTCACATGTTGCAATGCAAAGCAGAAGAAAATAGAAGAATTATAAAACCTTCATTGGAAAGGTGCGAGGAAGGAAGTTGATTGTGCACGTAGTAAGCTTAAAAGGCAGCTCCAGCGAAGTCCATGGAATTTTAAGTTGAGAAGGGAGCGAGCACTGAGGAACCTGAACGCGGGCAAAAGTGCCTCTTATCACTACCAAGCGTGCAGTAACCGAAATCCAAGGCCTTTGGAGTGCTCATCGAACTGCATATGTGCATGAGAGTCATGATGCCAGCCAGCTCATTAATATATTTGGCGTGAGTAGTAAGCAGGCTACGCTGTCTTCTGGCAGCAAGTTCTGGTTTTTAGTCGGTTTTACCATCGATATCGCCAACATTTTATTGCAATTGCTCAACACCATCTTTATGCATGTTATATTACGGAGCCTAAGCGGTGCGGGAGTTCAAGGACGCGAGCTTGACTGCTTCAACAGCTATTTGCGTGGCCAAAGTATTTGTACGAAAGTGGACGGTTCACTAAGCGAATGGGCAACTGAGTGGAGAACCGACTTCAATGAAAGCAAGTCATCGCCTAATCTTTAAGCGTCGTTAACAGAACCGTCAACCGGACACCTCTCATCCAGTCTGAACTCTGCATTCGTCACCAATTCCTTTCGTGTCCAGTACTCGTCACCTTGGCGTACATGTAAACAGCAAGTTGACATGGTCTGAGCACATCAACTCCTTACTTCAGCACCAAAAGTTTTCAATGTTTGGTAGGCTTACCATCCCTGCAATCACGACGAACTTATCAATCAGCCCTTCTTGGCTTCAAAGTTGCTCGAAAGCAAGTTCCTGGACATCTCTTGAC
>JAOWAW010138009.1:0-11017 GCA_028565695.1 Nicola tetela
CACACACACACACACACACACACACACACACACACACACACACACACACACACACACACACACACGCACACGCACACACAGACACAGACACACAGGCACACACAGACACACAGACACATACACACATACACACACACGGACGAAAATATATATTAGATATATACATACATACATTTATACATGTGTGTATGTGCGTGTCTATTTTTTTTACACAGTTTTGCCAATTCCGTAGTACCAAAGATGTTCGGAAATGAAACAAAAATGAGTTATTTTTTTCGTTTTGGGTTCAGTATTATTTTTGCGATATTTACTACCGATTACAATAACCTGTCCGTTACCATATGCATATAAAATCAAGTGATTTTCCTTAGTCCTGCACCATATGTGATTGCCTCTGCACCATATATCATTGCTTTAGCATCATAGTTCATACCCTCTACACCATAATATGTTGTCCTCCTGCACCATATGGTATCTCCTCTACACCCTATGTTATCGCCTCTGCACCATATGATGACCAGCATGACACCAGATGTGCTAATTTTTTGTGTAATTTGCACCATATGATGACCAGCATGACACCAGATGTGCTAATTTTTTGTGTAATTTGCACCATATGCTGAAGGGATCACCATATGTGTGATTTTGGTCACCATATGATAACCATATGCAATCCATATGTTATACTTCCAGTAGTTATCTTGTGCAATGATGCATAACTTTAGTAACAGAAGTTCTGTGGAGGTTTTTCAATTCCCTTTCTTTTGTTTAATCTTGGGTTACCGTTGGGTTCACATCAAAGTTGTTGACATCTGCTTTGTAGCAGTGGTTAGATTACACATTTTCTGGTTCCTGAGGGGTCACAGATGTCAGCTTGCTCACAAACATGTGGCATAGCCCTGTGAGTGCGCACCAAGGTATGCATGGCCGGTGGCTCACGTGAAAGAGAGACAAGAGAATGTATTCTATCATATTGTCGAGGGCATGGTAAGAAATTTTTTGTTGAAAAAGAAAGTTTTTGTTGTCAACCAGAGGAAGAACTGTTAGCTGCCTTTGATTCTTTTGGTAAAAACTCTTGTATTGTTTCAGTGCTCTGTCAAGCAAGGGCACTGCCATGGATTCATGTGTTTGTGTCTGCACGTGAATTGCTGTTGAGTCATTGAAGAGAGAAAGCCTGTTGTTGCCCAACTATTCTCCCACCACCCAGCTGTACTCAAAGCACACACATCGACAAATCAGATTTCCAGTAGTTGTGCTAATAAGTCGAATGTAATGTCTTCTTGACAATATTTGTCAAGGCCTCCTTAATTATATGATTTCGGGCACTTGATCTTAAGGCAGACGATACTTGTGTTGTCTGTATGTGGATTCATAACTGCACTCTGGTTGTAACAATGGTTGAACAAGAAGCATTTTTGGTATATGGTATCAGGCTTCTGTAATCATTTGTCTGTCAGCCAGGAGGTGGTCATGAGATGCATTGATGTTTCTTCAGGGATTAATGGATATGGATTGTTCTATATGACAAAGGCATTTTGTTCAGCTGAAAGACAGCTAAGAAGAACATTGACATCAGCTGCATTAGTTTGAAGTCTTCTGGATATGCTCGAATCTGATTCAATGAGCACATGCAATTTATTGCACAATTTTCTGTTGTTACAAAAATGCTAAAATGCTGTGCACATACAAAGTTATTACTCCCTCCTCATCCTCAGCTCCTTCCTTTTCCCTTGTCTTTGCTTTCCATAAATGTAGAAAGCAAAGGGGACAGTGAGCAAATGTTTGTCAGCATGTCTAAGTTAATCTTTCTTTTGTTATTCTACACAAGCTAATGCCATGATTTTCCTGAAGAGAATTTAGCTAAAAAGACAATCCTGAAAGTAAAAGAAACTGAAAAGGGTGTGTCCCAGTATGTGTGAGAGTAAGAGGGAGAGAAAGAGAGAGCGAGAAAAAAAACACATACTTATCAATTTGCTACTGTTATCACTATAATGTTTCTACCTTAATTATTACTATAACAGTTCACTTCAGATGAACTGAAACTGATGGTAAACGGTGTTTTACTGCGAGTCCATCCTTAAAAATGCAAAACCACCTCAACATGAGCCGTCCAACATGTACAATTAAGGGCAAGATAAATTTGCAAATAATCAACACTGAACCAACTATGAAATTTGTAGTGCAACTTTTCCTAGCCTGTGAACAGCACCTGTTGGGGTTAGCACAGAATCAAGAACGGAAAATCTGACGAAAAGTCCCACATCATACACCCTAGCAAGGTGTTACAAATGGTAACCATACAGGGATAATTTAATAGTGACAGCATGGCAAAGAGAACAAAAACACTGTCTACAAGGTAGTACAGAAGCATTAAACAATAGTCTATAACAAATCAGGGGAAGACACATGCGTATCTCCCATATAGGCACACAGCTCCATGGGGCTCTGAGTTTTACAAACTTTAAAAAACTTGTGGAAATGCTGAAACTGCAAACTCAATTTGGTTTAAATAGACAGTAAAACAAAAGTAGCCAAGCGAAGAAAAGATCAGCAAATTCCACAGAACGACAGCACAGTAAAAAAACAAGACTCTATAGTAACTACATAAATACTACACAACTTCTTCACAAGAAATAGTTGATGGACACCTGAACAGTTGCTAGTCTTGTCACTAGTTCAGCTAACCCTTGCTTGCAGAGTTTACTACTGTGTCATAGTCAGGGGGTGGGTCGGATGGAATATTAGATTGATCAACGACAGTGATTTTGGCAGGTGGGCGGGTTGGATAATCCGGCTGAACAGCACCTTTGCTTTGCCTACCATTGGTTGTGCGTGGCGCCTGTGTAGTTGTCTGCTGTGCTGTAGCTGCCGTTGAATGGACACCTGTATTAGAAGTTGCTTGTGGAGTTTGACATTGCTGCTCGGATTGTGTGAGTCGTCTACAAAAGGCTGGAAAGCAGCACTGAAGAGAAATCACAGAAGGGAAGAAACTACAACAAATGAAGATGAGATCTCGGGAAAGATGCAAAAAGACATTGGGTTATGTTTCTATCACACTTCTGAAGAGAAGGCTGTGGTGGTGACCGATTTAAATTCATGTATGTGTAGCCCCAGCCAAGCAATGTCACCTGGTGCAACTGTAGGACATTTACAGACTAGACACGTGTCATGACAAAACAAAGATTTTTATCCTACCTGCCCTCGTTGGAAAGAAAACCGAGCTGACACGTCAGCCATAGTGCCCAAACTCCAAAGAGCGAAGAGGGCAGTGACAAAGCCGTAAAAGACGGCTGATGAAACAAGGGCGCCATAAAGAGCACTGTCACCTGCAAGCAGTCAAAAGTGGAAACAGTGTATGGTCACAGCATGCAGGCAAATAGTGAAACCAGTTTGATAAAAATAAAAGTGTTGAACACTGGAATTGAATAGTGAGAGAAATCCCCCTCTCAATTAGAAAAAAAACTCAAGGGAATTATGCTAAAACTTGTAGAGAGATACAGGAAGGTTGCAAGCGTGCGAGACTCACAGAGAGAAACAAAGAGGGAGAGAAGGATAAAGTGAAGTAGTGCAAGAGGCAAAGGGGAAGGAAGGAAAAGTTATATGAAAATGAGAAGAATGAGACAGGGAGAGCTCGTACTGGTACTCTTACTCTGCAAAATGTATAAAGCAGCATTTCTAAACATGACAAGGATTTCCCAGGACACCAGTCATGAGAAACCTTTTTCATCACATGTTTCGCCAAAAATGCCTTGGCTTCATCAGTCATTAGAAAGACAAGTGAGTCTCATGAAAAAAGTTTCTTGCGACTGGTGTACGTGGTGGGAAATCCTCTACATGTTATGACTACCCAGTCAGAATCTCTCAAGTCCTATCTTTGCAGCGTTTCAGTTAAACCAGAAGTAGAATTGTGGCCGCAGTACAATTATCCTTAAGCAAGGGGAGACAAGGATTCAACTGAGAGACCACCAAATGCTGCCAGCAGCTGTCACTACACTACAGGCAGTGAATTACCCAAGCTTTCGCCAGAAATTACATCACTATAGCTGCCGAGGAAAGTGATTATTTCCAAGTAATCATGAGTTTTTTGCAATACTTGCTGTAGTGCAGTAATGATGGATCACCTCATGGTGTTATCACTGTTATTGAAACTATCCATTCCACTTTAGTGTACAGGAAAGACATAGTATCACGAATTTCTCTGGAAAGCTAACAACAATGTGTCTTGCATATAATTGTTGCTGGAAGCAGGTATTGGTTATTTTGAAAACCTATCCCCTGATAATCAACTGTGTGAATATTTCAAACTTTTCAATGTAAATGAGGTGACAATAAATGGTGTAGGAAAAAATGTGTCAATTCACAGTAGTGAGAAATGACTTTGTTTCACTATGCTAGGAGAAACTGGTTCAGACAATCCCAACACGGTTCCTGCAGCAAGATACATTGTCTGTTGTAACATTAACAATCCAACAACGGCCTTGTACCACTGATGTTGAATGGACAAAATAGTGATGTGGAACAAGCCCTGGATATGGATGTAGCTTTCTGTTCCAATAGGCACTCGTGATCATGAATAACATGGACGTACAAACGGCCAAGTATGCATAAAATGTACTCTGTTAGACCAAAGGAATTTCTTGTCAGCCTCTATAGAAAAAGTACTATTTTCAGCGATCTTGTTTTGTCAAGAAAAATCTCTATTGTTACTTACTCAGAACAGTTTCGCAGCTGTCCACACTGACAAATGCTGTCTTTTCATAAACTATCACGTACGAGCCATGACAGCCACTGTCACTGTCGTAGTGGCCATTACATCTTTTATGCCCCAAGCAGCAACAGCAGGTCCTGGTAAGACTTTTGCATCCTGAGCACATGACATGAAAACTGGTCACTAGAGTGAATGCTTTCCCATCAACACTAAAAATAATGACTGAACCAGAATTAACATGTGAAACAAGTTAGACTCATAACACAATGTCCGTCAGTAATCTCAATCACTGCTTCATATGATATTCTGGATCACAGTGATGAAAGCTGGAAGGGTAGGGAAAGAGCATTTGCCAAAATAGCAACAACACATACACACTGTACATGCATACTTAATTAAATGCGGAAGTTGTGACGCAGCAAGCACGTACTCCTAGACCTCCAAGCGACATGAACTGTTCTCGGAGGCAGCTGTGGCTGTGCCTACTCAGCTAATTCACGACTACCAGTGAAAATCATGCCATGGCGCAGATTTCCTACAGTGTGTACAGCAATACACCACAACTGGTAGCCATTATGCGGGAGTGGCTTTCTTGAAATGACAAAGAGAAAAGGGAATCTGATGTCCCACAAAAACACAGATTTGACATGAAAGAATAAAATGTCCAACTTTTGTCATCATCATGGGGACTTGAACTTGCGGCACCAATTCAACCAGCAAACCGCAATCACTTCATTATCCATCACGTCATCACTGCATTCTAAAAAAACTGGGTTTGAGTGCACAAGATCAAGTCCACACGGGAGTCCTGCAAAGATGGCGGGATGATGTATCCCAAAATGGCACTCACATTGACATGATTTATATCACAGCAGCTTAGAGGTTTGAGCTAGGATGAGGTGTAGGAGTCAAAGAATTAAAACATGAGCTGGGTAGTTGATAAAGATGCCCTCTATCACATTGGCATCTTTTCTGCTCAAGATCACACAGTGGAAAAGTCCAAATTTGAAATGAACACCATGTGGCCATCCTGACATGTGTCATTCAATTGTAGAACATGATAACTTAAGGAATAAATACAGTCCCTTCTTTTGAGTTATACTTTAAGAACACACAGCTCTTCACTGAGGCTTTGTGGTTATAATTAGATTTAAGCCTGGCATTCCCATTAGTACTACCACATCACCCCAAGCCTCTTCTAGTATTCAATACTGAAATGGCCTCACCAGTGCACTGAAATGATCCAGAGCCACTGACAATCTTACGATCTTCGTTAAAGTAGGAGCATTGCTCGTCTTCGCGTCTGGCATGTGTTATGGAATCTGACGTCATACCAGAAAATATCACCATAATGAGCGAGAGGATTGTAAAAATAGCACCAACACCAGCCTGGGAACAGAAATGAGGAAAAAATCAAATGAAGGAGAAAGAAAAGAAGCTATTACTTTCCTCCAATGTGCTGACAAAAATTACAACTGTCATACTTGTGACTGGGTGGAAATAACATGTATACACAAACATGACTATAGTTTTTATACATGATGTGTGCTAGGATCTTAAATCATGTAGTAGCATTACTGACAAGTTGTCGTAGTTTATCATCCTGGTATTTCAGTTACTAGGAACTGGAAGAAAAGCTTCAAGAAGGTCATTTCTTGCCAGGAAAATTATCACAAATTATTTTCTCACTTTTCACCAGCTTAGCCTGTACACAGAAGATTTGAGTCTGCGGTGACTAAGCAGCTATCCAAAATGAAAACCATGATTTTATCTATTCTATTAATTGAGCTGAGCTGGCGCGTTGGTCTGGCTGCCGGTTGGTTGAGCAGTGAAGATTGTGGTTTTAGGCTAGGCATTGGTCGCTTCAATCTCAAATCCACTGTGTTAATTCTATGCTGACAAGCAATGAGAAAATCATTAGAAAAAATTTGCCCAATTTTCAGCAATTCTGATGTGTTGTGGAATTGATTCAATAGTGAATCCAGCACTGATTTGTTGTGTATATAATCCCTCACAGATGCACTTGAATAGATCTGTAGGCTGCTACAGTCTTCGTCTTGCATATGGGCTATGTATACTGCTAGTATCAACAGTGCCTTGGCAGAATCCAAACCAGTGCAGACTCTATGAGCAACTCAAAAGCACCCAATAACAGTGGGTGTTAATTGGAAGGGTTCTTACTGCTCTTTTCGGAAGTACGGCATTTGTGATTAGATCAAACAAGAGAAAGCCTACGGTGACGATAAAAAGCTGAAGAGAGAAAAAGAACAAAACACGGCAAAATTAGCAGTTATTGTAGAACAAGCATAGCAAGACATAGTAACATAAGCAGCAAATATAACGATTTCCCAAATTTTACTTGTTAGCAAAGTTAACAATCCTGACACAAAGTGCCCAAAATGTGAAACAGATTTGAAGGTTCAAGTGAAAATGTAAAACAACCATGTAAATTCTGACAAATAACATTGGTTATAGCAGACACCTCGTAATGCCCCCTAGCGGTTAACTATCATTTTATTTGGACGATATACATCCAGCATAAAGCCCCAAATCATTGAAAAAAAAACAAGGCTCGATTGCATGCATCTAACAGTTTTTGCTGTCATGAAGCATTCCTGTGCAGTAACCAGAAAATCATACTAAATAATGGATATCTAAGAACTTAGCATTTAGGCACTAGATAATGCCATGAAAATTGAGCTGACACTGACACCAGCTTGTACCAGCTCTATATCTAGGATCTTGAGCCCAGATAAAAATCTACACACTTCAATCGCTCTCATTTCAGCAAGTGTCAAATTCCACACCTGTAGAGCTAAATTGACTTCAATCTAGATGATAATTCTCCATTCCACCTACTTGGCACAGATGCCACACAGATCATAGTTGCCACAATATGAAAGGAAATTACCAGTACTTTTGCAGTGCTGTACATACACATATATCAAGTATATTGTAGTACACATTATGGGCAAACTAATGCGCAGCAGAAAAGGGATTGGTACGATCCTGCCGCTACTATAGCCACTACAGCTGTCATATACTCAAATGTCTCTTATCCGGAGATCATGGTACCAGGCATTGCCTGTATCTTAGGACACCCCATTCAAGAGATTTCAATATCATGTCTTCACAAGTCTGAGACTCCATACTCAGCGGTAGATCTACATACTCAGGTGGTTTAAGGTCAGGCACCCTGGCTGAAATCCAAAATGGTGCTCGCTCTCTAGGTTTTTGGTTGTTGTGCATGGCAATGCCTTGGGCGCAGCTGCAGCGCTAGCACCATGCAGGAAGCGCATGCATCTGCAGTATAGAAACCACTGAAAGCCAGGCGCTGCGCGTGTACCGTTGTGTGCGATATATCAATCAAAATGATATCTCCTTGGTAACACAAAATGGCGACAGATTATTGCCATCAATCTCATTGATCAGCAAAGCCTGCCAAAGGCTCTGCTGTGTGAGCAAGAAGGTAGGAGAGCTTCGTCAAAGAACCCCTTTTATGGATGGTCAGAACTCTGCTGATGGAGGCCTTCACTGTCCTGTGTGGCTTATCATAAGGTACTCCATACTATCCTAACTGTGCTCAACGAAATTTGGAGTAGAGCTGTGAGAAATTCTCCTTCGTTTCAGCCAAAGTGACTATGAATGGGTCATTTTGGACTGATACCAGGTGAAACGCAAGGAAAAAGCTGTGAGCTTGCTTAGCACAGTTAGGGTAACAAACTAGGCTGTAAATGAGGAGGAAAAAGCTCGGTTTGGAGAATTAGCCCCTAGGGCAAACTGTCCATAAAATGCCTTGAAGATATTGATTTTTTGCATCCCCAAGGCTTCAATGCAGCAGTGTTTTTGGTATCAAATCCAAAAGGATCCCTGGCAAATTCGGTAAGGAGTGTTTTTTTAATGGTCAGCGATAAAATGCAAACACAAAAAGTTAGTTTGTGAGCAGGCGCTGCAGACCACCTACTGGGGTCCCAAGTATGAGGTGTCATTACTTATATCACCTGAGTACTGAAAGTGGGATGAACTGGAGATAAAGAAGCACCCACAAGCACATCTGGGTTTGTGGGTTTGAAATTAGTAAGTGCTGCGGTGCCAAATTAACTTTATGATACGCACTCCACCATTTTGTGTTATGACAATCTGCATGGAGGGTATAAAGGTGTACCCGTATCTCGGGCGTCAGGATAAGAGACATTCGAGTGTATATAATAAGCCTGGTGGGGCCTGGGTTCAAGGCTAGAAACGATTATACTGGGTGCCAGGCCCTTTCTGACCCTCACCCTGTCAATTCAATAAATGAATAGAAAAATTAAGGTATGGCTTCAAGACAGGGCACTGTCACAATTGAACAGGTGGGGATCATTGTGGTACACAGGCAAACGTTGATTTCTTTGCTTAGCTCATGATTCGAAAGAAACTTATGGTCAGAGTATAAACACAGGAGAATTAGGTTCAATTATCTATCGCTTTTTACATGCTCCCAGTGATCCAGAGGACTAAGGGTCAAGTGCAAGTGGCTTGTTGCGATCCATCATGACAAGGGCCGGTGTTATTCCAGTTACTAGTTTAAACACTGTGATTGCAGTGCACTCTCAGTTTTGGAACAGGAATACCGTTACTGGCCAGAAGGCAGGAAGGCAAACTCATCCAAGAAAGAAGAAAGGTGTGAACTTTAATGATTAAATCACATAGCACTTCCTATTGGGTTTTCTTTGAACTAGCTGTCTGCAGTCTGGCTGTGTGCAAGGTATCTTGAAGAAAAACTGCAAAAATTGACAAGAAATGAGCTCCTTATCTCTGTGAAGTGTAAAAATGAATAAATGGCGCTTCTCGCCGGCTGAACGATAGTGATAGAGGCGAGATGCGAATTCTTGCCGTCCACCCACGCATTGCTCCGCCATATTTGCCCACGTTGCACAAGGCGCTCTTTAGTCGGTCCAAGCCTCTACATGCTGCAGGTCATCTTGTAGTCGCATGTGTATTGGCTAGCACCCTATCCGCAATGTTGTGAGGCAAGAATAAGAGGTATCGTAAGAGGTGTAAACAAAACCCAACCATAGCAGGTAATGGGAATTTCTTCTGCTGACAAAGGGGGCTTTGAACTACAGTAATAACATGTCGAGGAAAGGGATTGCTCCCCCTCCCCCCTCCCAACAGTAGATATCAAGGCAAAAGAATATCAACTGCTTGTCCATCCGCACACAGAAAACTTAACTTGAATGGATACTAGTAGTGGGGAGGACTTTTACATGCTTGATTCTGGGTAGCAGTGGACAGATCACAAAAGTGTTCGCACATGCAGTCCAGATGTCTTCTTAGTTCTGCATGACTTGGGATTGATACCAGAGTGATGTGACTTAGGGATCGAAGTGTTAGCATTAAATCCTTTACATTGAATCGAAGGATAAAGCAGGAGATAATATTATAGATTATTGTGCATTATGAAATCATTGTGCTCACTATGCTGGCTTGACAAACTCACCTCGGGCTGAACATCTGTCTCAGGCATGTACGTATTTTGCATAGGATTCCGGGGTTCCAGAAACCCTTCTGGAAAATTTGAGGTGGGGTATTAGATTAGGGGTGAACTTTGTGTAGGATTCCAGTTGTTCAGAACTTAGAAGTCTTTCTCTCAGCTTCAAAAAATAAGACTTTGAGAAAATTTTCCTGTCAAGGTCCCCAAAACCCCTGCTTTATCCATCTGAAACCCACTTAATGCCCATTCACACTTACGCACCTGTGTATTACTACCGTGTCAGAAGCTTTTTGTTGCTGAAATCCATTCTTGGTGCTCTATGCTGAGCTTGCTGTGAGCCTGTAATTATGACTTGGCCTTTTGACTCGGAAGTGCTGACTCTCTTCCAAAGATGTCCTCTATGTCAACGGGCATACAGTAACAACCTACGAAAGGGTTGGAGCATCTTTCACACCCACTTGAGAAAAAGATTTAGCAGCAGTCGTTGGTCTGTCTTCACGATCCTCATGCTCAGGAAGCACGAAGCATGATGCCTTTGTCCTGTAGCTCGTACCCAGACTTTAATTTCACTACCAGTCTTGTGTTGAATTCACTTCCCTGTGACCCCTCTATTATCCTCCATATGACAGCCCGAGATCAGTGAAAGGGGGCTCCAAATAATAAGAAATGATAAAGCGGAGTATTAAGAAGTGGAATAAGTGCCATCACAATGTAACAGTTACAGGTAAGCTACTGAGTGGGAGAGAGGAAGGGTAGGACAAAGAAGAAGAAGAAGAAGAAGAAGAAGAAGAAGAAGAAGAAGAAGAAGAAGAAGAAGAAGAAGAAGAAGAAGA
>JAOWAW010138020.1:0-11016 GCA_028565695.1 Nicola tetela
CCCACCACCACCACCAGAACAGCAAGCTGATGATGGCGTAGTACGCCGAAATGTTTTAGCAATAAGTCATCTTTGTCTCCTTCACTCTAGCGTCTTGTATGCATTTATCTCTAGCGTCTTGTACGCATTTATTTCCATGAACTGACTCCATTACTCAGAATACTACTGAGCGTCGATATTCCTTAGCCACAGTCCAATCGTTTTTTCCTAGGTCTACAGTACGCAAGTTTAGGAAGGGCCTGCGCCACCTGTTACTGCAGCCCGTAGGGGTCATCTCAACATGCTCAAAAGTTCGCACTTCGACTCTAGACGAAACATGTGATGCGATAATCGGTTGAAGAAGATTCCAGCTCACCAGTCGGGTTTTAACTAGACGTGTCGCCAAGTATGCTTTTGGCTTCATCAGTAAAGATATGAACAGATCAGAAGACGAGAGCTTATGCAAGTGTGTTCTGCCGTTGTCATGTATTGTATTGTATTGTTGATATATTTTTTATAAGGATTACCAGATAGCACATGTACACTAATGTTAAGGCCCTCCTTAGATAAGAAAACATAGATACAGATAAGAGAAAAAAAATCCTTATGGGGGACCAAGACTAAACATATCCAGAAGAAAGTGGTCGTCTAAGCGACGTAAGAAAATAGTAGACGAAGGAGAGGACAAGACAGATGGAGGAAGAGAGTTCCACAACAAAACAGCAGAAGGCAAGAAAGACTGTAGTCTGCGACTAGATGAGCAAAGGGGGAAAGCTAGAGAAGTAGAGTTACGAAAGGAGTAGGTAGGGCAAGCAGAAATAGATCGAGGATGACAAGCACGCAGAGATGGAGGACCATTCCCATGGAGCAGATTCCAGAGTGCCAGAATCTTCTGACGTCGACGCCGCCAGGCCAGGGTTGGCCAGCCAATTTTCTTCAGTACTTCTTGATTACTAATGGATGATCTACGACAATTTAGTTTCAGAATTGCTCTTGCAACAGATGTTTGAACTCTCTCCAAAGCCACACTTTCACGCTTGGTGATATTGCCGTCCCAAACAATGGCTGCATAATCCAGAATGGGCCTGACAAGACCCTTGTACAACATCATGACCATGTATGGTGAACGGTAGGCCAAGCGTTTCAGAATAGCCACTTTGAAACATACCTTGCGGAGCATTGCCTGTATGGTCTCAGACCAATTCAATGAATTGGAAATTACAAGACCGAGATGCTTTGTAGACTTGGCAGAAAGAATGGGTGTAGACTGTAACTGTAACAACGGGTTGAGAGAAGACTGAGAACGTTTAGAAAGCAACAGCTGAGATGATTTTGCCGCATTGAACTTTGTATTCCATTCTAATGCCCATGAATCTATAGCGTCCATGTCAGCATTCAAGCTGCAACATGGTGAGTCATTAGGCTAGCAGTTGGCATCGTGCACGAGTGTGTCATCCGCAAACATAACGCAAGTGGCTTCGACCACGTAAAAACCACTTATACTACTTTCCCCTCATCACTAGTCTATGATCTTATGACGTATGCTAGCCACCTGAGCAGATTGCTTAGAAATTCAATGGGATGCACCATCGCAGCTAGATCCAGAATTCTGTCGCGAACTACCCTTCTTTTAGTCCGCGATACTGTGATTGCACGTTATTAACTGAATAATTAGCCGGCCCGTAAAGCATAATGGGAACCACAAGCTGTTTAATGATAGTGAGCTCTTTACTATAATGCTACAGGTGAAACCGAAAGTATTACTGTTCGATACTGAAACTGTTCTGCATTCTGAAGAAGAGAACTGAAGAAGACACTGTATGTACACGTGGCGCTTGCCACATGCACCAGTCTGTAAACTACTACTGTACTCTGTAGCGCGCGGTGGCACCTGTTCGATGTGGTTAAGGTGCGTGCATATTTTAAGGTACGTGGTTCGTGTGCGTGTGTCACGACAAATTCTTCCAGGATCCTATCTGAATCAATGATCTCAACTCGCTCCAGCAGGTAGTTCCTTTTACCGGTATTTAAGTTTCGACAAGGATTGCCCTTGTCTTCATCAAGTTGAGATAAGACTAGGAACTGTGCATGTTTTTGACTTTAAATACTCTAGCTGTGAGGAACAACACGTCGAGATTGACACAAGAGATTATGTCCACTTGGTGTGAAATTTAGCAATAAAAAGAGTAAATTAAACACACCGAGATTGACACTACAAAATTGTAGGATTACTTCCGCTTGGTGTGAAATTGCGGTGTTTTCGCCTACTACTTGCAAAGCAAACTTAGCTTCAAACTGCTAAGTTCCGGGCCTAGGCCTTTGTCCCTGTTCATTGTCTGGTCCGTTCCATGAAACACGCCATGTGACACCCCAGGACCAGATAGAGAACACTTTTGGGACAATTTTTGTAAGAGTTTGCATTGGAACTGACGAAGTTACGATGCGCGCGTATCGAGCGAAGAACCCGGTGATGTATATATCATGAGTGAGCTGATTCGTGATGTAACTCAGGCTTGTCAGTGGATACATCTATCGATAGAGGTTGGGCAGGGGCAACTCACCAACCGCTCAACCGACGGCGAGCGAATAGATAACATCGTTTGCGTGAATCGTCGAAGGGTTTTTATTCGCCTGACGAAGGTCGGAGCTGAGCGGTCGAAGTTTCGCCAAACAAATTTTGTGTTGGAGAAGAGTGATGTTTTGACAAAATAGAGGTATATCCTTGTCCGATAAAAGTACTAAGTTTGGGGCCGGGGTGAGGAAGGGTTATTCTTCGCTCAGCCGTTCTTTACGTTTGGTGGTGCTTTCTTCTTTGAAAACATGGTTTCCTGCACAACAGCGTATAAGGCGGTACGGCGCGTACGTCCTTGTGTGCTCTTGGCCATAAGTGGTGCTAGACTTACTACATTTAGTACGGTTGTATTACTGGGATCTCTACTTGGATCGAGACTTTGCAGCGGGGCAATGCATGCCCGTACGTTCTGCATTCATGTTTCCCGTACTCATGATACTAGCGTCGATATTTCTTAGCCACAATCCAAACGTTTTCTCCTGGGTCTACAATACGTAGGAAGGGCCTGCGCGGGCTCCATGCGCCCGAGCCACTTGTAGATGGTAGACTACTATATCTCCCGTTGTGACTTTACTCAAGCAGGTCAATTTTTGTTGTTTCTCTTGACCTTCAGGTAGACGCCCAGGTCGATCCGATTGAGAAGAATGAAATCCGTTTTCGTGCCTCAGCCGAAAAGCAGTGACAGCGAATAGCGTTCAGGGGTTGTCGGTTCAAAAAGCGAACAACTTGAGCTTGAGTCCTTGTAGCAAAATAAGACGATCAGACAACCGTGCTGTCGTAGCAGCAGTGAGTACTATGAAAAGTGATACGACGCTTTGTGCTCACCATGAAGCAGTTTCAGAGAAAATCAGCGGCCCTGTGTTATCGTATACGGACGAGAGAGTACGTACATGTAGGACTACGATCAAAGAGTGAGCGGTACGGCGCGTCATCATCATACAAGTTACACCTGTGACAGGCCTGGCTGAGAGCAAGTCACTTGAAGGATAGTAGACATTGCAATGTAGAATTCTTTTCCTCGTGTACTTAAGAGTCTCTCACGTTGGCGCCGTCGGTGGTTCCTAGGGTGCGAGAATACTGTTTCGCAGGAGGGCTAAATGGGACTGCTCGGCAGTATGCGTACACAGAAGTTATGGATTGTTTGGGTGATTCTATTGGTAGTCAGTATTTCAGTGACCCAGGCTGCACGAAATAAGGACCGTAAGAGACTATGGAAGAAGACGCTCAAGAACAATAACCCAGTAACTGGTCGAAGGCTTTCAGGGACGGCACTCACTGGGAGGAAAAGAAAAACGGGTCGCAATGATATCCAGCAGCGTCCTGGTCAGTGCAATATTGCCCTAGACACGTCGAGTATTCTGGGAGGTTCTGCAGCAACGGAACTGGGCAAGGACAAAGTCACTGTCGGGATTGACATGGTGGCTCGATTCCATCTCCACTACAATCCAGCCAACGACAAGTGTGATGAATTTTTGGGTTGGGACGGAGTACAGCAATCGCAGGCATGGATCTACGCTCTCGGACAGATAGCTGGGAGATTCACGGAGAAGAGGCAAAACCTGAGTCTAACTGCACCGTATGCTATTGCAGCCAACGTGACCGATAGCTGCGCAAACCACCTGTTGGGTGCAAAGCAGGTACATGCAGCGATTATACGCACGTTTCCTGCAGCAGAAATCAGCAGTGTTCGCGCTAAGCGTGTACGCCGTGCGGCGAAAAGTGGTAAGACTACTAGACGTGGCAAGAAAAAAGGTGGAAAAAAAAAGACTACTAGTCGTGGCACGAAAAAGAATGGTGGGAGAAACTCTAACCTGAGGAAAAACCGTAATATCCAAGCCGGCTCCAAAAACTTTACCGTAATGAGAAGGCCAAATCGAGAAAAAGATAAACCCGCAGCAAGCACTACAGCGATCAGTCCAACGCAGACCTCGCATGTCGTCGAGAGTGATCAGAGTCAAAATCAATCAAGAGCGGTCACGCCTACCAAAGACACGCAAACCATCACAAGCAACAGTGCACGTGAACAGCAAGGAGGTCGAAGCCCGACTGAGCCTGAGGCGAACCCACCTACGGAGGTTGCGAGTCAAAATCAATCAAGAGCGGCCCCGCCTACCAAAGACACACAAACCATCACAAGCAACAGTGAACAGCAAGGAGGTCGAAGCCCGACTGAACTTCAGGCGGAGCCACCTACGGAGGTTGCGCTAAAGGTGACGACTAGATACCGGCCCGATGGCAAGCCAACGCAAGCTGTCCCGACAATGGCAACCCAGCCAACTGTCGTGACTAGCAAACAGCCCTCTCAGGTGAGTGCTCAAATGAGTCAAGTCACACCCTTGGTCGTCGCACCTGCGACAGTCCCACTGAACGTCACGGATGCATGCGGGGCTAAGGGCGAGCCTATCATACCGCAATGCCTGAGGAGTCATTTTGCTGGAATGATTGGACCAGTTACGTCGAAGGAGGTATCTGCTGTGTCTCCGATGTTGTCAACGTATGGCATCTCTCATATCAGTTATTGGGCTGATGATAGAGTGTTTGATGATCTGGCCGAGTACCCGTATCTCTTTCGTACTGTTCCATCGGCAGCATACCAAGCACAGGCGATTGGTGATTTGCTAGTAGAATTTGGCTGGTCATACACAATCCTGATAGGAGATGGTGAAGAGTATAACTCTTGGAAGATGGATGCTATCAGTCGATATGCACAACGGTCGGGCAATTTCTGTGTTGGCACAGGCCTTATATTCCGCAGCGGAAATCCAGCAAGTATTCAGAGAGTTATCAGCTATGTACTGATGGAAGACGCTCCCACTGCCATAGTACTTATCGCAGACGTGCATCATGCTGCAGCATTTTTCAGGCACCCTTTGGCATCACGGTTGAAGGGAAAGATTTTCTTGGGAGGCAGCGACTGGGTAAGCCGATTAAGTTTGGATATAACAAAACGCCTGGAAGGAATTGGGATACTTGGATTAACACCAAGAATAGCGCACTCTGACAGAACACAACAACTTGCCAGACAATTTGAAGCCAATATGAGGACTGAGAGCTACCTGGAGAAGGTACTACCACTAGATCCATGGTTGCAAACTCAGCTCGAGAGCCAAAGTCGGTGTCAGTATGCTAATAAGAGCTGTAAAAACACTAAAGTACAGAAACAACTGCGGCATTGCACCACAGACGACATAAAAAACCTCACCCAGTCAGCATTTTCCTTTTCTATGACAGAGCCCTTGATCTTTGCTGTGGAAGTACTGCTTCAGGCTGTTTCTGAAATTGCAACAGCTTCGGATTGGTTGTCAGACAAAACATGTGTTCAACTCTCAAGAGTAGAGGTATTGAAGAAACTTCACACTCTCAAAGTGCCGTGCAAGAATGGCCGGGAGAGCTGCCAGGCGTTTGACAACATTACTCAGAGTGTGCCACCTGCTTACTATGTGCAAAATCTTCATCACTCTGGCACAGCTGAATTTGTTAAGGTTGGCCTGTGGAGCGCTAAAAAGTGTATTTCTTGTAAAAAGAGAAGGACTTCTACAGATAGTACTAGTGGTAAAGTTCAGTGGATTCATGATTTCCTCGATTTTGGTGATGGAGCAAAACCCTTCAACTTTTCTGCTGCAACTTGGCCAACATCAAATTGTGATGAGGTCTGTCTGCCAGGACAGCGACGTAAGTTGAAGAAGAGAAACTCATGCTGTTGGACCTGTGTTAGCTGCCCATTCATGGCCATCAGTGAAAGAAACAACAGCCGTCGCTGTTCAAAATGCAAGTTTGATATGAAAGCAAACAGTAAGAAAACTCAGTGCATTCCCGTTCCGGTAGTAGCCACGCAATGGCCAGATGTACCGGTGGTAATGCTGGTTGTTTTGGCTGCATTGGGAGCAAGCTTAACGGCATTCACTTTCGGTTATTTCCTGTTCCACAGGGAAGCCAGCATTGTTCGCAGCCTTGACATTTATATCAGTACTCTTGTTCTGTTCTCGATGACATTTGGCCACATCTCAGCTCCAATTGTTGGTGGCGCTCTGCCACTCAGTGATGCTTCTTGCAAAGCTCAAGTTCTTCTGGGCGAGGTATGGAAGACTGCTGTTATATCAGGCGTGCTTGTCAAAACCAATCGCTTTGTTGCCATCTTCAATACTAAAGTTACCCTTCAACACCTGAAGTGGCGCCACTTTTTGATGGGCACTCCTATGCAGATATTTGCTGTTCTCTTGCTTAGTGCCATTACTCTGATTGTAGAAACTATCTATGTTGCTGTGAGGCCACCAAATCTCGATGTAACTCTCACGCCATATGTTGACATTCGCAAGGCTTGTGACATCAGTGTTGTATGGTCTGCAGTGCTTTATGCATTTAACTTTGTACTGGCAGTGGCATGCATGATCCTGGCATTCTTAACTCGCAACCTTCCTGAAGCATACAACCAAGCATGGTTGCTTTATGTTGCATCACTAACAATCTGCACAATCTCAGTTGGCTTCATGCCAGCTTACTTCATCACAGAGAAGAAGCTCAAAGCAGTTGTCTCAGCATTATTCCTTGAGGCAGTTCTTTGGGCAATGTGGACGTGTTTGTATGCACCTCGTCTCTACAAGATGATTCGATGCCCGAATTTACGTCAGCGACCTCGACGAGCCGGGGTGCATAGCATCAGAAGAGCTAAAGATCTCAGGCATGGCTCTACACAGTCAGCCTCCATGTGTGCAGAGAACAAAACTTCTCTCAGTGTAGTCGACAATGATGATTGGGGAAGTGGCCACAAGAATAGCAAACGCAGGGAGACTGTTGTCAGAACAGGTGGTAACTGGGACACTTTTCAAAAGCAAACCTTGGAATTGATGTCATTACCAACTTTGAAGAAAGATCAGGACACGGACGAGACAGTTCTAAGCTCAGCCAGTGATTGGGACAAATGTCTGATAGTAAGCCTCTTTGAGTGACTACTCTTAAGAACAGGAGAGATTGATGCCCCTTTGATTTGTTCCAAATTTAAGGAAGTTGATGCCTCTTCTGCTCCTTCCTGTCTATGGCAGTTACATGTATATAGAGATGATGTAGGATCATTTTGAACATTCTTCCTGTCTTCTTTATATTATTGGTTTATTTGTCAATATACTCTATTTTCAGAAAATTTTAGTGTTCCTTTAATTTTGGCAAAGAGACTGTTTTGCCCAAGTTAAATGTCTGCCAATTTTTTTGCACTGCACAAAGGCAGATCTACTAGTAGCCTATTTCTGTTGTTGATTGGCTTGCGCCTAAAATAAATGAACGTCAAATGCTGGCAACTTCACTTTGACCAAAGTTTTTGGTGCTGAAAATTTCTGAAATCAGATTATTTCCCTATGAAACTTGTTTTGTTGATTGTGACTGCTGTTTTACACTCAAAGCTGATTGGTGATATGTTGCATCTCAGCATACAATGAATTGACTTATAGTACACACCCCAGACATGCTGAGAATGCACAATGGGTTTATCAATTTGCACTGTACATACACAAGTGGCGCATGCATGGAGCCCTCGCAGGTCCTTACAACGTACTGTAGGATGTAAAATATTCGTTAGCGAAAAATTTCGTTAATCTTAGAGAAAAACTTTCATTAGGAGTTTATTTTCGTTATAAGAAACAAGCCCGGAAAAATTGAGTACTTGACTCGTACTTACCTCTCAGTCTACTTGCATATGTACAACGTGTGTAGGACATAATGTGGACATATCACGCTAAGTGAACTCTTGAATTTACTTCCACTCTGATCGTAATGTTTACCTGGGGAATCTGGCATGTGGCAAAAAATTTAGTTAGGAGTTAATTTTAGTTATTTCCGGTGAGTTCACGAATATAGCGAAAATAAATTCCTAACGAATATTTCCTCCCCTACAGTATTGTCGACCAACAGTTTGGACAGTGGCTAAGGAATATTAACACCAGCATCGCGAGTACGTCAAACATTATACAGATGTACGGGCATGCATTGCTCCTCTGCGATGTCTTTATCTAAGTAAGGGTCCGTTTATATGAGTACTTCCAGTCCGGGCTGGTGTCGTACCGGTCAAAACTGATATAGGATATCCCGTTTTGCATGCGAAATACAAAAGATCGTTAATATGGGCAGTTGGCTAGCCCGGCTTTATTTTGGCGGTTGATGGACTGCGCTCGTATCCCTACCTTACAAAAATACTCGTCTTTTCTCAGTCCTGGAGAGAGTAATCATATACTACCGTCTTCAGAACAGCTGGCTTGTGTGTCTCTGCGCTTGTGAACGGGTCGAGAGCTAGTCGGGTCGTTTCGTATGTTGACACATGGCTGCGTCTGTCTATCAACTCCCACCTCTCTCTAAGACGATAGCCACAAAGACTCAGAAGAGAAAAAAAAACAAACACCAACTTCTGGCCACAATCTGAGAATGGACCGCGCGCGCACGAAGTATTGGATCTCCGGAGTACTGTTGCTCCTTCACCAAGGCCACCAAATGACTAATCATTAGAACAGCACACGGCTAAGCTTATTTGCTGCAGCCCCTGTGATTCAAGAATGCCCGTGCGTTCGAAAACAACTAGCAAATTGCCGACCAAGTTTACACTGTGTAACTCAGTCGGAAACACAGTGACTACGCCGTAAGTCACGCCTTGATAAAAGCCCTTTAAAGTACGTGACCTGCATCCTTCTCCACAACCACACAAGAAGTGCAAGCTTAACAGCAGCAGACTGCTTCTGAAACGCTCTCCTGGCCATTAGCTTTTAGTGCTTTTCTGAAAACTCGCTCTTCCAGCTAGTGCTTGCATGGTCGTCAACTCCTACTTCGAGTTCACCTTCGACCATTGCCCATGTATGCATCGCTCTAGACGTGTAGGCTAGGCGCCACCTTGAAACTTAGTCCGGTCCGGATCCATATCTGCCGATGAATCGCGCAATCATCACCGCGTCTAAGTCGTCATACTAGTATTAAAAAGCTGGATATGGGGCCGGGCTCGAGGTTAGTCAAATCCCATCATGCTGTGATATTGTCGGCAGACCCTGCGGCTGCGGTCAGTGCGGATACTGATGCAGCGCATGCAGCGAGTTCATCGCCTGCACCCTTGGCCACGCGCTCTGGCTCCGGCCCTTGTGAACCCGGCGCAGCTTTCACCTTCAGTTCGCTAACTGAAGGGCCATTCCGCAGCTCAGTGCAGGCGGAAACGTCCATGCGGAGTGCACCAGTGCGGTAGAAGTCATCACTCACTGCTTCACAAGGAGACAGAGGAGACGAGCGTTGTTTCGGTTGGCGTTATACCATCCAGATTAAGTACAACACTCTAACGAAGAGCGTCACGGCTGTCTAAGTTCAGTCTCCGGATTCCGGAAGGTACACGGTTAGGAAGCTGTGTGTTGCCTACCTCGACGAAGGGAGTGCAATCTCGCCGCCAGTTTGCAAACAGCTTGGGACTGCTCGAGACGACTTCGACTGTCCATTCGATGAAGATGATGAAGGGAATCAGTCGGCGACAGGCTTCAGTGGTCAACGTGGATGTTTTCCCGCTGACCGATGTTTATGCGGTCGATGGTTTGTCGCTCGACCAGCAGTGTGCGTCGCTGAAAACCTTGAGCAAGAAATTCCGGCAATCGAGGAGTTGAATGTGCCGTCTATACAAACGATCGGTTGAAATCGGTGATTTTCCCACACATGGCAGAAATGCCATCACTGTGGATAATAAAAAGAAGAAAGAAGATAGGGTTGGACCACACTGAGTTGTTAGCAGCGAGGCATGCGCAGTTGTGTGCGGCTTCTCCGAAAGGCCGCTTCTCCAGCAGACCGAGCTCGGCTGGACGGTGATAGGCTGAATTGTCATCCCTGAAGCAGTGTCCTAGCCAGCCACCGACCTACCGTCCAGCGGCCGGTTGGAGAAGGCCTTGGACGGTTGGACGACTTTCAACCGACCGAAAAAAAAAGAAAAGAAAAGAAAAAAACGGTCGAACTCCTGACGTTTCCGTCGTTTTTTCCTTCGTTCAAGGGCTAAAATCAGAAAAGAAGCATGGAAACATTATCCGCGCCGCTGCGCTGTACATGACCGAAACATGACACGCTCGAAATACGATCCAGCCTCGCCATGGACGTATCCGTAAATAGAAAAGTCAGCGCAGCGCTAAGACACTAAAAATACATGCATGTATTTTTGCATGTGTGTAAACCGCAACACCGCCCCCGGCCTGGTGTTTACCACTTTCGCTCAGGTCGAGGCTTCTACCGCGCAAAGCTGGAAGTTGTGCTCGCAGCTATGAGTTCGTGATGGAGAGTCCGACTGAACGTTACTTGTCCTCTCAGGACCAACCACCAGCCAAGCGGGCAGAAGTCGCCGGTGGAGTGTCGGACGCCACTTGGCACGTGTGGACGAAAAGCAGAGATTGACTGAGCCGAGAGGTTAGGCATGGCGACGACGGCGGACGACAAGCTGTTATGTTCTGCTCCCTGTGTCGGGAGTTTGG
>JAOWAW010138031.1:0-11016 GCA_028565695.1 Nicola tetela
ACAGGCACACGGACACGAATTAATCATCTGTGAAGCCCTCCTCAGCCCCTACGGGCTTGACAATGGGAAAAAAAAACGGTATATCATGACCAGGCACTCAATGATTATGGCAGTCTGCAGCACTGTGGCAAAAATATTGCAATAATATAAGGCAGCAATGTATGTGATCTAATGTCCATATACATCTACACACAATAGGGTTGTCACAGCGATCTGGTATTGTATGTTTACATACTTTGGTTTTGTCAATCTAATCGCATGGGGTGTCTTGTGGCTAGCCGTGAGTCGCAAGGAGACATCGGCCAGCGCCGCAGCTTCATTAACTGGTGCCACAGTCTGGGCCTGCGGACTAGCCTTGCCACTGCCATAACCATGGCACCTTGCATTTCTTTCACGATCGATCTTCCATGAACGTGATGATTATGATTTGAAGCTTTGCCAAAGTTTGCACCATGGATTCGCTCCATAAACATTCTAATGGCAACAGGTGGCTGTAATGCAGCTTGCTCAATAGCTGCTCTCACATCAATCCTGTCAAAACCAAAAAAATTGGCCCTGCCCATTGTTTTCTCCCTCCATCAGCAGACTTGGCCCCACTGGATACCAAAAACTTGTTGCTGACCACTCCTGCTGAATCTCCATCCTCCAGGCCATGATCACTGTCTGTACAAGCGCACCCACAGCTGAAGATAGGCTTACCTTCGTTTTCCATGAACATTCTGAGCGCGACAGTGCACTGACCCCTTTCCCGAATAGTGACTTGCCTCTCTGCATGATAACCTGGCAGAACCAATCGTCCTCCAATGTGTAATCCATCGTTCACAACTCCATCATCGGTCAGAACACGTCATCCAGGGCAAACTAGACTGACAAAGGCTCCCCTCTTCACCATGAAAGCCTGCTACTGGAGCTAGGCACACATAAACCACACATAGAAGAAGTGAAAGCACTACAATACCATTAGAATACCAACTTTGCTGTAACGGCAAGACCACAACCCTTGCGTGCTGATTTCGAGAAAGCAAAATCCTGCCAAAAATTACCAACCAGGCAACCAGGCCTCGTTCAAGCAGCATGTTCTAGCCTCATACTGGCTCAAAATGCTGCTTTGACGAGGGAGAAGCATCTTTTCGAGAAGAAAGCCAGAAGTACCCAGTTTGCTTCCTTAGCATTTTCTTGCCATAACTCAGCAGCCCCTCCACCGATTTCAACGAACAAAGCACTGTTGGAAAGGCAAGAGAACTGCTGATGTGATCATGCTTTTTTCGTTGCTACAGATTAAGGTGCGCAACACAGTAATTTGAGCTCCACGGGCAACGAATGTGCGCGTCCCCAGCCGACCGCTGTACATTGAGAGATCGTCGTGTGTTTACACACATGGTTCAGATCAATATTTACACCTGAAAAAGAGGACCTTTCTCGTAATGGTTTTCTTGCCATCTTTTCCAGAAACACCTGTGGTATCTCTTGCTAAAATTTTCTCTGTTTGTCTTTGTGTAATGATTATCAGTCTCTCTTGGCCCATTCCTGTCAGCTCTTTCTTGACTTTCTCTTTCTTCTGTTGCACAACATGCATGATGTGGCAATTTGATTGTTTTCGTGTTTTTGCTCAGGCGGTGTGCAAAGAGGCAGGCTTGAGTGCCGGTGCACAGAAATTCTTTGGCCTCTTTGAAGTTGTAATGGAGGGTCAATTTTGTAAGTTCAAAGGAAGAATAGTATGCAGAGCAGTAGCTGATCACTTACAATGAAAAGGCTTCTCTATGAGAACTGTTTTCCTTTAGAAGAATTTTAAAGCAGGACAACAATTTTGTTGACAAGACAGGTAGCTTTCACTTGAAGGATGTTTACTTTCCATGTTTTTGTTTCTTGGTGTATTTTGGAAAGATTTTGAGATATTTTGCCAGGTTGCTGAACACTTTTACAACGTGAAGATGAAACTTCTTGCTGGGAATATGCATGTATACAAGACATTCTTTCTTTGCATCAGCATGACAAATTAATGACGACAACGTTCCTTCCACAACACCTTTATATTATGTTGTACCAATAGGGCCTGTTTACAGAAAGAAAGGATTGTCATCAAAGTGTTGTCTGGTCAAATGTTGATTCATTAAGCACAACAGAAACACATCACGTAGTACACTTACGAAATATCCATGTTTCATGCCAAATGTAAAGTGCTACGTGCAAAGTATTGTTACACAATAAGCATGCCTACTGCTTTGAATCTCTGCATAACTGTTTTAAGAACTGCACCACTTTTAGGCTTCATTTCTGGTTTGCAAGCCAGACTGAAATTGGCCAGGCTTTGCATTCAGGCTAGCTACAGCTCTTGTTCTAGATCTGCAAGTAGTTCTTCAGTGCTTCATTTACCAGCAAGGTCGCCAACCTCCTATGGAGCTTTGCTTGTACAACAGCAAGGCTTCATGTTGTCCAACACCCACAAAGATGGGCCTTTTCTCCAATTTTCTTTCAAACTAGACCTATCATACTGGTGCTGTAAAAGAATGAAGGCCTAATCCTACCCATCTGAGATTAATATTTAACCTCCTCAGGGGAGGTTGTTCTTGTTAGCTCATCCAAAAATTTTCCTGTTTTTCAATGGTTTTCTTCTCCTGGGAGTCAGTGGCCACATATGCAACTCCATTTTCATTAGCCAGAGCACCTTTGGAGAAAAGCAATTATGTACAAATTTATAGTGCATTATGCTGCTTTGTGTAAAACATATTTCCGTTGCGGTAGGCCTCTCTAATGTGTTGGTCCACTCTTTCGTGTTTGGCTGAAGATCGGCACATTCGGGATAATGAGTTTCCACATAGCGTCTACATCAGCAGGGACGGCTCGCGGACATCGTCACCTATCTTGTTGAGACGCTGGCTTTTCAGTCCATTTAAGGTAAAGAGCTGGTGGAGTGACTGACCATGTTTCCCAAACTGTCAACTTGTAAGTGTCTTTCATATAGGTATGAAATTTTGCCGTGAACTCCTTTGAATGGAAGACAGCTCGTCAATGTAGAGATCTTTCTGCGATAGACAATAACTTCCTTCGCTTCATTCTTTATTCGTCCTTTTCCCTTCTTCCTTCATCCTTCCTCTTACCTTCGAAATTCAAGAGGAAGAGTCATGTTTGTTGGCTGCTTTAGATAAACATGAGTTTGAAGAAGATCTGATGAATCGGTTGACACTCTCCAGAGCTATGATGAAATAAAGAAAACGTTTTTAAAGAGTGTTTTCTTCACCTTTGTCTCACTGCACAGGAGTTAACACTTCAGCAGGACCAAGTGGCCATCAACTTTTTCTTTCTACAAGTAAGCACGTCTTATGAGTATTCTTTTCCTCTGTTGACTCGACACGTCACTGATGGTTTTTGTTCTCATCATTTGCACTGTTTTATTTGCTCACCAACATCAAGTTAGCCCTCGAGAGCTTTTATGTGTTCTTGTTTTGAAAGACAACTGCGTTTGTTGAGAGGGCTTACGACACCAGAACTGCACAGGCAGGGAAATGCTGGTTTAACAGGCAGAGCAGGATTGCCATACTTAGGGCATGTGGACATAGATTTATTTTTCCAATGGCATTTTCGCTGTCTGGAAGTTGAGATTTCTGTGTCCTTGCCACTCTTTTCTTGTTGCACTTACAAGAGTTGTGGTCGTGAAGTGCTGGTGTGCAATTTTCATGTCTCAGAAGTCCAGTTCTGAGCGTAATGAAAGCTTACATTGAAATCTGTAGTTATAGGATATGGTACAATTTTAAAGAGGTTTCTTCCTTAAGGTCCACAGCACCCTGTGGCTGGGAAAGATTTATCTTCTGAATTGAAATAGTCGATGCTCTGTGATAAAGATTATGTTGTCCCTCACATAAGTTGTCCGATAGAAGGGGTTTTCTCAATGCTCAAAGATGCTTTCATTTCCATGGTTGCACGTACCCATGCTAGCACAATCACTCCTAGAGTCATAGTTTTGGGATGGAGACCTTGGGCAAAGCATCTGTTTGTAGGTTTGATACATTTGGGGAGCATTTGCTGTTTCAATTGGCACCAAAATGTTTTGCTACTGAGATCAAGCTGTAGGTTTCAGCTCAACCTTGTAAGAATTGTCCCACACAAATACTTTAGTGTGAAACGTTGGAGACTGACCTTACAGTTCACAATGGGATACTGAGTGACTACATGTACTCATTCCACTTTAGTAACAGGGACCTTAAAAAGGATGTTTTATTCTTCTTTGTAAGTTGTTCACCTTTGTGGCTGGCTGCTCTGCTTGTTTCTTTACCACTATGGTCTATTTAAGGAAGATGTTTCTTTTTGTTTTGAAGAAGAATAAGAAAAATTAGGAGAAAGAAGGAAGAAGAGGATGAGCGTGAGGAGAAAAAATATGAAGGACATTAAGGAGACTCAAACGAATGTAACTTTGCAGTCCCAAACTCATGGCAATTGACTTTAATAGAGCGCTAGAAAGCTTCAACCAGAAGGGTAGTAATGTTATGTTAGTGTGTGTGCCACTGCTTATTGTTAGCATGTGTTCGAGGTAATGTCTATTGATCTAAGAAAAACCCATTCAGTAACATGGAGTGATGATTTTCAAGCAACTAGGTAAGACCTTGCTCAAGAGCTGTGCTTTAGATTGCAATAATTACCACAAGCTGAACAGAAACTCTGACGGAAGTACTGATAAACATGCATTTTGTTACATGCCAAATTTTTTCATGTTTTGTCACATCAGAAGATTTACGTTGGGTTTAAGTTTTCAGTTATCTCTGCCTGACAGGTTGTCAGTAGCTTTTTATTTCTGTACACTGTACTGCAAATTATTTGCAAATGTGTATATCCCTCATTTTGGTGTGCATTTTATTTTGGTAGCAGAGAGATATACTGAGTTTACCAAGATTAAATAAACCCCTAAACTTTACCAAAATGCAGTATGTATGAAGAATCGGTCTTGGTGCGAATGTATAGAGACCTTTCCAACCTACTAGACACTGAAACCACCTGCCACCTGTGGGATGCTGCAACACTCTTGTAGAGAGATTATCACGCTCATCACCTGTGCAAAGCACCAAAAGGTGTTTACATGGTTGCCATAGAATGAACAACTTCAAAAAAAGTCTGCCACATTCTAAGCAAACAGACAACCGGTGCAATAGGCAAACGTCCAACAAAAAACAGCAGTTAGTCAATGGGTCAGCTGTAAACTTAAATCGTGAAATCTTTCTTGGCTGCCATATCAATTGTCTGAATCTTTGAATCTCACCACAGGCTGTTACTGGTCAAAAGCACAGTATGTGTATCACTCGTTGTTAGACAAGCTCACCGGTTTCATAAATTCCTTAGAAATAGATCTGAACAAATGTGTTGCCGATAGCTACTAGCCAGTAGTACATTTCGAAAACCTCTCACATTAACTGTTTAACTTGCAGGCTGTGGAAGACGTGTCAAAGGGTCGTGTTGAGGTCGGCGAGGCATCACAGAGACTGAAGAGGCTGCATGCAGCGGAACGCAAGCTTGAGGTAAGTGCCAGGTGCCACTTCTCTCATGTCATGGAATCTTTGTTTTGTTACAACATTGCAGTGTCAAAGTGTGCCTATTTGTGATTTTAAACTTTGCTAATACTGCTTCTTCTATTGTTCGTCTTGTGTGCCAGCTTTGTATCACTTGGTGTTGCACCACTTGCTTTCAGAAAAAAAATTCTGTACTTTGTTCATACTTCCTCCTCCTCCTCCTCCTCCTTCTCCTCCTTCTCCTTCTTCTTCTTCTGTCTTCTTTATCTTCTTCATATAGTATTTCCTCATTTTCTTTGTCGTATTCTTTTTGTTCTTCTTGTTGTCTAGTACCTTGACACTGTGAGACGACTACCCAACTACTGCACACAGACATTTCCAGCGTGCAAATGTGATGCCCGCAAGAAGGGAAAAATCATACTTACCTTTCAGCGTGAAAACCTCCTCCTCGAAGCTTGCGATGAAGATGGTGAACCTGAGGTAAGAGTGCTTATCACCTGCTAATAAGCCTGTGGCAATTTCATACCTATAGTTCCTGAAAGACACCCATACAGATGTGTTCACCTGAGCTTCATTGTTCGGTTTGCCAATAGGTGATGAATGTTTTCCTTTTCCTTTTTTCTCCAGGCCAGGTAAACTTTTTTTTTCCTAGCTTGAAGGCAAACAATTCTAGTATTTGTGTAAGTTAGTCAAGATCATCTCTGGAAACTTATCTCCATTTAAATTCCGTCTTGACTGGCATGCATAGAAATCATATGGCCTGCCCAAAGTACAGATGCTGCTGCAAACTTGCATCCATTCAGAAAAAAATGGTGGATTTGTTGAGCAGTTCTGATTGTGGTTTTTGTTCAGCTAGGCACTTGGTCGCTGCAGGTTGAAATCCAGCCAGTGAAAGTGACCAAACAATTAATTCACATTCGTTCATTACCATGTTGCAATGTTCAAGTATCAACTGTTTCATGTCCATGTAATTTTGTGAATTGAGTTCTAATCAACAGTGCAAGGGTGAAAACCCCAACCTGTATATCTTTATGGCTCAGAACAAATGGCAAGTATCCCCTAGAGCTCATTTTTCATTCAGGTGTGACCGCTGCCGGGTTTGGCCACCACATTTTCCTTCCGACTGCAAGACTGTTAGTTCTTCTGTTGAAACCGTAATGAGGGCAGTTAATGGCCAGAAGACTGGTGTGACTGTGTGACCTCGTTTCAGCCATCAATGAATACAGACGTGTTCCTGTAGCCTACCCATACGTGGTTGGCCCTAAATGCATAAGCATAACTTCCATAATGTGGTGCAATGTTGACGCTGCAGCCTCAGGTCTGCCCACTCTGAGCTGAAGAAACAGGTCTTGATGACCATGTTCTGTTCTCGAAAACCTTCGTGTCCTTTATCTATAAATAGTTGAGAAAGGTTTTCATTGACTGCTCACACCTGTGGTTACTCATTCAATATTGCTGGGCTGGGATTGTCATCACCACTTCTGAAATGCAAATTCAGGCCCCAACACAGCTTGTGTGCCTGGTGTATCGGGTACAGTTTCATGACCACTTGGTCTTTACAAAAGGTGATGTCTACATCTGTCATGACTAGCATAAGGAGAGTGTAATGACTCATGTCTACTGTCCAGCTGTTGTTATTTGTTTGGGTCTTTGGTTGGTGTGAGAAGTTGCTACTCAGTGTGCTTTCATGTTCTTCTTAGACAGTTCCTGGGCAAGCCATTTTTTGTCAAAATTTTGGTCCAGCTGCTCGTATGCCTATGCATGTGTATATGTGTGTGTGTGTGTGTGGAGGGGGGAGGGGGGGTGTATTCGTATTGATGAACGATTGCAACACTGCGTCTGTTCAATGCATGTTATTTTTATCTCTCAGGGCCAGAAGACAACATTCGATTGGTCAATGATCAAACGGTATGAGTCAGACATCGAAGAGGCAGCGTTTGTCTTTCAGTACGAGCGAAACGGAAAGGAAAAGTGGATGCGTGTCTACTCTGACCAGGTAAGGGTATTGTCCAGGAAAAAACTCTGTCGAGAGATAAAGAGAGCCACAGCTCTGTGTGTGTTCACCATTATCAAACAGCTTGTGTTGCTCAATTATCATTGATTAATCACACAAAACCAATCAAACCTTTGGTGGTAATTACAAACATTTTTTTTCTCTAGGTGAAGAGATACATAGTGCTAAAGAGGACTTTCTGTCTACAAGTGGTTATTGATGATGTCACCTTGAGATTTTTGAGATGAAGGTGGCTGTGTGCCTTGTTTGGAGGGTTGGTTTATCTAATGAAAACGAGATCTATCACAAATGAGGTGTTCGAAGTAGTCAAACAGCTTGGCACCTACCACAATGTATTGTTGTTGAAGAAATGTTGTGTGTTGTTTGCGCTCCAGTTTGAGTTCATGAATGACTGTGTGGATCGCATCATGACGGAACTTGCCTGGCCAGTTGAGGTAATACTCTGCATTCTGAGCTGACATTCTGTTGTTTGAGCATTATGAGTTTGTAGACTGCAATGCTTCTCTCTCTCTCTCTCTCTCTTCTCTCTCTCTCTCTCTCTCTCTCCTTGTTTATGTTGCTCTGATATATACTCAAAGAGAAACACAGGTGATGAAACTTGATGTGAAACTAATGAACTACAGCCAATCTGGGAGCTTGCCTTGCTTTGCTGATCAAGACCAATTAACTCTGTATAGAGTCTAAATTTTGTGTGTGAAGGCGATCGTAATAGGCAAGATGCTATTTTTTTCTCAGTAGTTGTATGTGAATCAGAGGTATGTTTCTTGGGTTTTTTTTTTCTTCAGGAGCCAAAGATTCCGACGCCGCCGCCGTCACCAAAGCTGGTGCAGGTATGTTGTATTTGTTTGTGCCATACGGTAGTGTATGTTTACCTGTACATGGAAATGTACGTGTACATGAGGTGTGTTGTGTTTTTTCCGAATGGTATTGTGTTGTTGAAGGAGATGTCAGTGAAGTCATTGAGGAAAGTTCGCTGTTTCACTTCTTGTGCAGAAAACAAAAACAAGCACGTCAACCAGTGAGCCTGCCACAAAACCAAAGAAGAAGAAGGCTAAAGCGAAAGAGAAGAAGGTGGAGGAGGTCGCTGTAGCGCAGGAGGCAGGAAGTGACAGCGAAGGACTGTAGACGGTGTTGGTTTCCGACCACTACCATAACCCACGACCGAGAATTCCCTTTTACCCTTGAAATGACCGCTGACCAAATTTGTTACATGAGCGTGAAGAAAATGCTTTCACTGTAAGACTATAATCATTATCGTATGGTATGCAACTGTGCCATGGTACTCTCAAGTATTTTTCTGAATGTTTTGTGTGCATGCTGATGGAGGTGATGTGTGCGCGTGCGTGCATACATGTGTCTGTGGAATTCTTCTTGCGTTCTATTAGTTCTGCTTCTTTTTGTATAAAGAAATTTACACACTTGCTTTCTCTGTCTGTGTTGCTCTCTTTGCACATATCAATAAATAGATCTGTACATTCTCCACGCTTATGGAGAACCGACCAGAACATCAGGGTGTTATAATATGTTGGCAAGAAAATTCTGCTCAGTAGGCGCTTCGATTAATAAAAACCAAAAATTGTGGTCAGAGTTTTCTTCATCTAAAGAGAATCATTTCCAGTAATATCACAGAATTTGGTCAGAATTGACAGCCCAACGGCATCCAAGCACACACCCACTGATGAACACGAAACATCAGGCTGCTCACAACGACTGCCGGAGAGATATCCAGGCAACACAGATATAGTCGGAATCTTCCAATATTTCCCAGAGTGGATAAAACCCACGGACTTCCCATTAGTATAAGGGCAGATGTTTGCTAGAGCCTGCCATTTTGTTGGAGTTTCCGTTGATCACACTGCCTGCAAGTTCATTCACACTCAGCAAGGGAGTTGTGGCGCTCATTAACTAATAGTTGGGTATGTATATGCAGACTATGAAATATCAGGTCAGGGAAATGCATATACTGTATATTGAACTGCAACAAGAACAATACTGATGGCTGCCATGGGAACAATGCTAGTAGATGTATCCAGCTGGCAGCTTCATGATGATTGCATGAAGCTGGATAGCGCTAGCTAACTATGGACTAGAGCCTAGTCACGTTTGTATGATGGTTCTCAACGTGCAACTCCTGTTACTCTCTTTATAATTAGCCAAATGATCCGGTATGAAAGTTGGATAATACTAGAATTCGAATTAGATTACCACTGTTTTTCAGCTTCAAGTTTGCCTGCCTCCTCGTTTAATCTCTGGTCTCACCAATTACTCTGTTCACCCAACAAGTATTCTGATTGCAATCATACATTGAACCACATCCACAACTAAAAAAATCCCATTGGTTGCTATAGGAAGACTAAGACAAACCCTCAAACCCTACCAAGAGCACAACTACAACACAGTCCTCATAACAACAAAGCAGTTGCTGTGCTTTTAAAATATTCAGTTGAGTTGCAGATGCTGAGGAAATGAAACAACATACTGTAGTGAATATTTCAATTATGAAAAAGCAACAGAAACAACAGGGAAGAACCACTGCCAATTAAGAGAGAGGGAGAGAAAAGAAAATAAGACATAGACACAAAGGTCAAATGGAGAAGTCAAAACAGGAAGCTGTGACGGCTGGATACTGTCTCGATGTCCAAAACACACCAAACACATCTGAACTTCAAGTCAACAAAATCATGTCACCAGAAGGAAATTAGACCAAGTCATGGCAAACACAAATCTAGTAAAAATCAAACCAACCATTTAATTTTTTTTCTACCTGGGACTACAGAGGCAAGAAGTATGGAAAGGGTAATGCCTGCGCAAAACAATCAGCGTATGTTTCAAGTGGCAGTCCTGCACAAGAGCAATTGATGCATCGAGATTAAGAGTTCTGTCAATACGCAGTGAGAAAAGGCTGCTTGCCTTGCTAACTAAAATTTGGAGTCATGTCAAGGGATTGCTGAACAAATGTGGAGAACTTTGCACTTCTGTCTGGCTCCGCTCGACTGTCCCTTGTAGCTGATGTCAAAGCAGCGGCTGCCTCATTGGCATTGAGCTGAAAAATAATAAGGCAAATTCAAACAGAAAGTTTCAGAAAATAGGCAAAAGCTATGAATGATGGCGCACTACACACAATACAGAATTGACCCACAAATCAAAATCACTATGTCACATATACAGGAATTCTGATAGGTGGTTAATGCATGACCAGAAAAAAATTCACAAACTGTCCCAATTGCTCTACAAGCCAAAAATAAAAGTGTTTTGTTGACAAAGAAACTTTTTTAATGACTTACTGTTTCATCAGTCAGTTGTGCATTCATTCCATGCCTGTCACCCTTACGAAAAAGTGACAGAAAGGTGTCCTTCAGGTCTCTCACTGTGGTCTCCTTCCCAAGCTGGACCATCTTCTTTTTGGCAATGTCAGTCTCACCTAAATCAGGAAGAAGAAGAAGAAGAAGAAGAAGAAGAAGAAGAAGAAGAAGAAGAAGAGGAAGAAGAAGAAGAAGAAGAAGAAGA
>JAOWAW010138042.1:0-11015 GCA_028565695.1 Nicola tetela
AAATTTAGTTGATCACTGAGACACCCAGCAAGTACTACAGCCTTTGATCTGTGATACGAATGTTTAATTAATTTTAATGTTTAATTACCTGTACCTGCCCGCTGACAGCACTCGAGGAAAAAATATTGGTACTTTCAAAATTACGTTCATCAGCCTTGGACTTTTTTTTGGAAAACTGTTTCCCCTCAGACAGAGCGCGTTAATCCTTCTTTGGGAACATCTACTGCAGCTCAAGTCAGTTCTTCATCTTGGGGCTTTATAAAACCAGCGTCCATAGCTCAGACTCTATGTGACTGTCTTGTTTCGTTCTCGGTTCCTCGAACATATTGAGTTTGCGTTACTTCGATGCCCGTCGTCCATCAGCTTGAACGGTGTGTAGTACAACAGTCGTCCCTTGCCATAGTACATGGTAGTATGTGGCTTTGTACTAACGGGGTACGTTAACTGACGAGTAGGAAGGACGATTGACGGATTGTAGCATAAATGAAGTGCTAGATCATAAACAGTGTACAAATGCTGAGTCTGATTTCGAAAACTATAGTGCTGGCGTCTTGATGACGGACATTTCATCCTAGGACAAAATGTCCGGAGGACAGTTATTCCTAGGATACACTGTCCCCTAGGCATTTTATCCTAGGACGGTATGTCCCAGACTCTTAGACCTAGGCATGAGTGTCTGGCGGACATCTATTCCTAGGGCTGTGTGGCCGGCGGACATCCAGACCTAGTATTGAGCGACCTAGGACACGCAGACCTGGCGGGGGGACAGCTAGTCCTAGGACTGATTGTCCTAGGACATTCTATCCTTAGGACTGAGTGTCCACCAGGACATCTTTTCAGACGGACACTCAGTCCTGTTACACCGGCTCAAAACTTAATACTTTTATCGGATAAGTACATAAGCCTGTGTTTTGTCAAAACATCACTCTTCACCAGCTGTTTGGCGACGTTTCAGTTAGTCAGCCCCAATCCCCATCAGGCAAACTTGATAACCCTTCGAGGATTCATGCAAACGATTATATCGATTCGCTCGTCATCAGTTGGTGAGTTGTCTGGCCAAACCTTGATCGACAGACGCATCGACTGACAGGCTTACATCGCGAATCAGCTCACTCATGACATGTAGGCTGTCACAGGCGCCCCTGCCACAGACGTACACTAGTGGTACCAGCGGTTTATACTTGTACTTCTTTCTCTGCCCTGTTTGTTTCTGGTACCACTTCTCTCCCAGCTATTGGTCACTCGTACTTCTTCTTTGCCCTACTTGTATCTGGTACCACTTTTCCCTTGTCACTTGTGGTCCCCTCCTGCCTTGTTGTATTTAGTACTCCTTCCCTCTTGGCACAGAGATGATGATGAAAAGGGACGGCTGACGAGAGCCTTGTGAGTTTTCTCTCGCACTCACTGCTTAATCGTGTGTCAGTCTGAGTGATTGGTTGAGCACGCGGGACAGGAGGTTCTAGACCTGTCACATAGGCTTAGATCAACATGTGCATCACCGGGCTCGTCACTCGATAAGCATCACGACTTGGTCAGTCCCAATGAAAAGCCTTGCAAAGAAAGCCTTGCAAAATATCTTGGGTTGTCACACGGCGTGTGTCAACCCAAGACAGTTGCCAAAAGAGAACGTGGGTACTGAGTAGAATACATCATTTGAACTACGTAATCGAGGAAGGGGGAGGGGGATCGCGGCCCCCGTAAATGTGGCCCCCGTGACGAATTCACAAACAGAGAGATACACGGATGCGCAACAAGTGGCGCCCGCATGAAGCTGTAGCAGGCCATATGGTTTACATAATAGCAGATGCTTAATGCCGCGCAAAGTCCACATTGAAGCACTCGTTGAAGCTCTACATTGCATACAGGACTATATATGACCGGCTTGCTACAAGTTGCAGCAAAGCTACGCTGCTTTGGTTGGGACAAACGAGGTTGTTATTATGTTTACAGCGACAGGGTTCCTTGAGCTCATGCTCATCATGCAGCCTACCACTTAGATCTTGTTCATGAAGACGCGACTAAAACAAGCCTACGTGCACGAAGCGCAGTGTCGGCATGCTGGAAATGTTGCATGCATTCCACTACATGAGTCATGTTGCCCTTTCCGTCAAAAGTTCAGAGCTCACGGCAACAGCTGCAATCGAATCAGCGAGGGCTCGGGACTCCCTATCGCTATCGATATCTGAGAAAAATAATTCCAAAACTTCAGCGCTCGGATCGATAAGCAAACGACTGGGGTAGAGTCGGCCCGGGCAGAGGTTAGGCTTACTTTGATTTTGCTACGGTATCCGGTTAGGCAAAGGAGCAAGCCTGTCTAGGGCCTAGGGCGGTACACAACGAATCAGGGAGGGTCGGCCACTGAGAGGCTCAGCTGACATTGATTTTGCTACGCCGGTAAGGCAAAGAAACAAGCTTGACTTGGGTGGACCACAGCCTGAGCTGGCGTCCGGAATTTGTTCCTCTTGCCTTTTTTCACACGGCTTCGGGAAGGTTTTCTCTGGCAATGTGTTTACAAAGGTAGACCTCGGCTCATGGCACACATTAGAAACAGCTGCAGCTGCGCTTCATGGCTCGGTTGAAGTATGTACGCCTTAATACCATACATTTTAATCGGGAAAAAAGGCACGATTAGCGCGCTGGCTAGTAACGGTTGCAGCCTGACGGACACACACACAGCAACACACACACACTTATTTGTTTATTTATTTATTTATTTATTTATATTTTTTATTTGTTTTATTTTATTTTTTTTTATATATATATATACTTTTTTTTACAACTTCGTCTTCCCCTCTTCTATGTTATCCAAACTGTACATGCGACGCAGTGTATGCAAATTGCGCATGTGTTACGGTCAGATAAGTGCATGCGTGACGTGGCTTAGGCTATAGATACACGTGTGGTGTGGTGCGCGAGTGATGTTGTGGATGTGGTTTTAACGCGTGAGACTGTATATTAGTCCATCGGCCAGAATGCCAAAGGTTTTAAGTCGTAGCACTGACGGTACTACCAAGATGCTTTTATTGGAACAGCTTACCAAGCACATGGGAAGCGAATAGTCGAACGGCTGTTTCTAAAAAGGGCCCAAAGTTGGAGTTTCAAAGGATCTCAGCACAAACTTCGAGTTGCCATGGCAAAGTACACTAATAGATCTATTGCTACATGTAGTTCCTTCCTGGCCGCAAGACGATGGCCGTTTGTTGAATAAAGCGGCCACTCATGGTCTGACTGCGACATTACTGTCATAACCATTTATCTCTTATCCACCAAAACTACATTCTAAAGGATTTTACCTAATGGATTTTACGGTGAAATGTCAACTGAAATTCCTCAGTTTTCCGCGAGTCAGCATGCTCACAGGCTCCGGTGGTCACAGTGCTCACTCCTCACCGTTTTATCAAAGATATTTGTGACGTTCCTGTCCCTGACTGAGGTTCAGAAACAGAATGTGGAAGATTGTGAGTAAGCTTGTGAGACCAAGCCATTCTGGCTCTCAGTAGTAGCTGTGAAGTTGCTGAAGCTTCCTTCTCTGAGTCAAAAGTTTTATCTATGACTTAGTCAATATATCCTAATAATCATTGATAAGCCTAAGTATACTGCTGGGATCACCTTAAGCATACTTTGTTGTTTCAAATTTTATAGTATTGCTTTTCCCTCCAGCATGCACTCACTTGCACCGTGTTTTTTTTCACTTGTTTGTTTCATCTTTGTAAGCTTTCCTCTCAAGAGCTGGTCCGAGTGCTACTAGTGACAGTGACCTGCCTCCAAGTCGGAACTTGAAAAACACTGAGAAAAGCAAAAGTAAACAGCTAAATGATTTAGCATGACTGTCATGTCAGCTGACCATACTGTCTCAGTCGGTTGTAACAAATGAAGCAGTACATACACGGCTGGTTTACTGTTCAATTGCAATTGTGGGTAACACAAGGTTGGCTAACTGCCTGGCTGCCAGAGTCTCTCAGACAGAAATCTGTGCCATGATGAATCACGTCATGAACAATGCACAAACTCTGAATCATGATATCAATATAACAGTGGATAAAGGAAAATCAGACCACACCGCTTAATTAAGCAGTACCAGCAGTGGCACAACGTCACTGTTCGAGATACAATATGCTCAGGAGAGAGGTCAGTTGTATCAGTTCAAGTCAATAAACAAGACACAAGCCACTGAATAAACCGAATTGACACTTACTCTTGTTCAGACTCATCAGACTCGTCATAGTCACGATCCACATCACCAGTACCGAGTGCCACAGATTGGGACTCTTCAACAATGCTGTTCAATGGTGTGTCAGTATGATCACACGGTGTGGTCTGCTTGTGACAGTTTGTACAGGAGCAAGCATTTGTACAGTACAGTTTCAGCCTCATGCAGGAACATCTTCCGGTGTTGCAGCCTGTCCGACAGGAGCATGTAGTCAACTCTAGCAACTCAGATGGTGCTGGCTTCTCATCCATCCAGTCAATGTGAAGTTGGCCATCAGAAACACTCCAGGTATACCTATGTGGCCAAGGCAAGTCTGGTTTTAATGTTGTACATGCTTTTGCAAAGCGTCTTGCATAGGAGGTAAGTGGGACCTTTGAGTCTTTCCAGCCAAGAACATAACACATCGAAGGTCATTCACAGAGGCAATGTCCTTTGAACCCTACAACATGCAAACAAAGCGGTCACAGCTGTTGTACAGCTGTTCTGAAATATTCAGTGACTCTCCTAAATCCATTATGGCTTGTGCCACACTGTTTGCTCCCCTGGCAGTCATCGGAAAGAGCCCATCCTTCTTGCCACGTCCAATGAAGGATGAAGTTGAATCACATCCGGTAAGGGAATGAAGCCCTGGAAGTGCGTAACAAACAGCTTGCACATGACGACTAGCAATTTGAGAAATATCTATAATCTTCTTGGGGTTCTTAGTGCCTGTCTGAAAATACAAATGTGATGCAATGTCGAAAGCAAAGGAACATGCGAGAACAGCTACATCAGTGTCTGGTGAATTAATCACAACATTAGTTTAACCAGCTGTTGCTGCATGAGTGGCATGGAGCAGAAGGCGCGTGTCTGCTTCTCCGTGCAAAGATTCAAGTTCTAGCACAGGTATCACAGTGATGCTCTTGCCATCATGGCTAGTCATGATCATGACCTGACAAAGAGTTCTAACGGTCACAAAGAGCTGTTTGTGATGAAGCCTGTGGGCATATACCTGGACATTGCCTGACCATTCCTTTACCAGAAAGCTCTACAATGCAGTTTTGTTGGCACCAGAAGATAAAAAGTTCTTAAACTGTGAAGGGCACTTCTGATTAGCATTGTTTATGCAGAAGACAAGAGTTCTCTTGCCCAAAGCTTACTATGCTCACCAGCTTTAACTATCCAGGCCTGGGGGGCACATTGTGCCCCCTGTTTAAAGTTGGGGTGTATTTCCTAAGCAAGCTCGAATTCAATGCTGGTACTCCCTGACTTTTCCCCATATGTATTCCCCTCCGATAAAGGCATTTTCGATGGTCTGGTTGCACTTCAGGTTGCCATAGCAACCAATGAAATCTTGTTTACGTAAATGTGTGTGGACTTCTGAATGAATTTCCAGGAGGTATGATGAGATTTCTATCATGTTCTCTCCCAAAACATACAAAAGTCGTTCAGTGAAGCATAAAAGGCTGATCTTGCTCCTTTCTCCTGAAGAAAATGATAGAATATCCTATGCCTACACACACACTGCCCGAAACTATTGTTCTAATCATAAATTGAGTTTATCCACCTTAAATCGTCATACATCACCATGGCAACAAGTTTTGCTCAGATGCTGTCAGATGTTGATAAGCTTTCAGAAAAACCTAGGTCTGTTGCCTCAGAACAGGCTAAAGTTGATTTTTCATTGGGGGCACAATGTGCCCCCTGGACTTTAGAGTTCTAAAAAGGCCTGGCCTGGATAGGGTTAATGCTGATGCATCTATACTGGTCACACACAAAGTCAACCCTAGGCCTATAATGCTGAAATGATGATGTCACCATAACAAACACGGCTTTAGCTAATTCACCAAAAGTTCTAAGTATAGAAATGATGCTCTGTAAGGTAGCCTTACCATCTATCATCCACACAGAATCACTTGGAAGTTGCTCAGCCACAGATACATCTTTTTTAAGCGAATGAAGAAGGCTTGCCTTCACTGTTTTTCTGAGTTGGCCATTCAGGGTTGCTAGTGACCATGGCACTAGATCTAAGGAAAATAGGAACACATGTTTCAACTCCATGGACCAACGTTGAGCAACAACCAACATCGTTGCAAAGAAGTCCCTCTCTGCCTTGATAGCAACATTGTTGTCTTTCATCTATAGCTTTATTGTCTTCAGCAGAGATGTAAACGTTTGCAACTTGAGTTTAGGCAATGTATCATAAAAACTCATAGCTTCAGAAAGCAATTGATCTTTGATGAAGCATACTGTTTGGTCTTTCCCTCTTTCATATGCTGACAATGAATCAATCAGTAGCTGGTTAGGTGCTGCCAGACCAGGTGAAATGTTTGTGAGAGTTCATCTTCATGTTCTTTGAATGGATTCCTCCATGCAGAAAATATGGCAGTGACACGCTCAACAGCTATCTCATCCTTTTGTATCCTGCTTGAACTGCCTTCCTTGTGTCCACAGCTTTTGCCTTTCTACCTACCATGCCTGCAATTTCCCAGCAATTGCACGTTATCTCTGCACATTGATGAGTGTTGACAATCCATTGACGGACTGCCCCAGGTCGAAGACTGAATCTTGTTATCCCACCTTTCAGTTTGGTGTGTCGGTTAATTGTTTGTTTAATACTTTTGATCAACGGTAATTTGGCTGAAAGAATTGGATGCTTGCCACACACAAAATTCTTCACTGGAAAGTGCCTCATGCATCGCAGGGCGAGCCGTTCTAAGGTGATGCATTTGACACCAACACAGCACTGGATACCCGTTGTAATTGACATTATCATATGCGACAAACCACAGGAACATACCAGCGATGGCATCCAAATGGCTTTCCCAATCTCCTTGGCTAACACGTATGAACTTGAGCAACAAATTCACCACGTTCATATAATAATAAAACTCAGTCACTATGATAACCAAACCTTTGACACAGGGCTCTGATGTAGTGCAACAAAATGAAGAAACAGCTCATGTAGAGACCGGAAAGATCCAAGGTCAGTGAGAGATAACAGCTTTTCGGAAGTATGCTCTCCCTGAATGCTCTTCAGGGCAGATGACAGTGCTTCATTTCCTGCATCTCAGAAATCTGAGGTTTGTTCAGCCAACCAGTCCTCAGCACAGCACCAAAGAACTACTCAAAACTGCGCTTCGAAAACAATCTTGTGACATCAAATAGCCCGGTTGTAATGTTTGCCTTTCAGCACAACATGTACAGCTGATGGGCTGGTTAACTCTGATTCAATGAATAGATCTTGCAGACCAGCATCACCAGACGTCTGTCCAATGATAGAAAGAAAAGCATAGACTGCGTGAAAATCTCCTAATCGAAGAACTATGTGGTTAAATTCGATGTGATTTTAATGGACAACCTCTTGGGCTTTGGAGTAGGCCGCTTGATACAGAGTGATGGCTACATCTTCTTGGCAGAGCTCATCGGCCACAGCAAGTGATCAGGTAAGCAATTGCTAAACAGTTGACAGGTCAGTGGGAGAAGCTGGAATAACTGGCAAGTAGCCAATTCTACATGGTGGAGGCACATTGTCCTTGGCAATGGAAGCATTGAATGCTGACCATATAAATACCTGAGAGTTCATTTCCAAAACGATTCAAGACTGTGACCACTTGATTACTACCTGTGCACTGTACAGCAGAAACAAACACACCAGTGAATTGCAATATAGATATACAAAGGAGCAGCACTGGTAAGAGGTAGTTCACAAGCCAGTTTTGTGAATGACTAATAATGATCCTACAATTAAACAAACTGCAAGGATATTCGATTATCAGTAATTAATTGAATATTATTTCAGGCGGAAGTTAGTCTCACTTGAAGTGCAACTCTAAGATCACCAGCAAAGAAAATGAATGCAAACTAGGGTAAAAATCATTACAAGTACAAAGAACTTGAAAACCAGATATGCAAGTCACTGTCTATATTAGTGCGCTAGTGCTTGAGACATAATATTACCTGTCATCTGCTTGACAGCAATTGGAAGAGCTACATTTTCTTGTTGTTGTTGGAGTTTTTATCCGGCCACGTGTCACTGAATGAATCACGTCCTGTCCTAAAGATAAAACACGTGGATGATCAGTGGGGCTCAAGGTAACACAGTCAACAGCAGAAAAAAAGCATGACCATTAAGAGAAGAATCACCGGTGATTAGCGAAGCGAGAAAATTGTACAAAACTGATGGCATATTGACCTTCTCTGTTGTAAAATCTGTGGGCGTTGGCGCTGATGGAACTGTGTCACTCATTACCGTCACTTCAGAATGCTCAAAAAGAGCGGCATGGTATAACTCCTTGACTGGAACCTCAGGATCTTCAGGTTGATTGCCGCTTTTTTGAATGGTTTCTAGTGATATACAATCTTCAGCAGCCTGCAGCTGCTTCATGGCAGTGATAGCTGCTGCGCACTTCTCAACCAAGGATCCGGCAGGAATCGAACTTCCAAAAACAAATTCCGTCATATTTCTCTTCTGTGGACGCTGAAAGGTCAACTTTTCCCCAAAATGAGATATAAGCCGAGCTTTAAGGAAACAAGTTCTATAGCCAGTTGCATCTACTCCTTCTTGCCGTAAAAGCTCCACAAACTGACTGCCCAAATCAATCATGTTTGCCACAGCCTTGGCACTTACGTTGTTGATAATGTCTTCCTGTACATGCTGTGCTAATTTCCCAAAGGCCAGCCTAAAAGATTGGTCACTATCACCTTTACATTCGGCGGCAATGCTTGCATCAAGCTTCTGCTTCAGAGCTCTTGGAGAAACGTAGCTTAGATAACACGAGCGGTGATAAAGTATATATTTTGCCCACAGATCTTCCCGTTCAATCTCAAGGAGCACCTTCTCACGATCATCCTGTCGGACTGTGACTGCATTACAGAATAGCGGGAGTACTGTCACACTAACAGCGAATTAAGCGCTCCAGCAAACGACGATTACGGGTCTGGGGCTTACCTGTTTGGCAAATTATGCACTTCTTCAGATCGGTTTTGGGTAGACATCTCCTTGTTCGCGGACGGGCTGCAGCACTTTCAGTCTCCGGCCTCGAAGAAACCCTACAGCCGGCGGTACCATCATACTGACACCGGAATTTTCGCGGTGGGGGCTCTGCGAACTCGCCTTAAAGATCCATCGCAGCAGCTCTATCCCAAGAGAAGAGATGGGAGAGACAACTGTCAACGAAAGCCCGACAGAAAACATTTTACATAGCCAAGTTCGCACGATTCGCACTGACAGAATCTTCTTTCCAAATTTCGCGCGAATGCAGTTGCTATGACAACACACACTGAAAGATCGCAGCGCAAGAAACATCTCAATTCAACAGGTTTGGACACTTTGTCATAAATCGCTTCTGCACGACTGCCCTTCAATAGTGGACAGGTGTTCATTTCTTTAAAAACATGTTGGCAGTACCGCTTATGCTACGAGTAATAAAAACAGCAGATCCCTGAACTTCGGCCGAGGGACTGTATGAGCAGTTGTAGTTATAATGTGGTGCTAACCTGTCTTTCAAGTTAGTTTGAATGTCGCCGCTTTTCCCTTGCACAGCCCTGGGACCCGCTGCCATGTCTTAGAGCCCTTCTGCCTCGACTAGGTCCTGAAACAGATTGGGCTTAGTCTTTTCTTAGTGTTGCAGGTGTTTCGCTCTCTCTTTCTCTCTCTCTCTCTCCTCCGAGTCTCTCTCCACTTCGCTTTATGTAAAGACTGGCAGGGATCGACTGATAAACGGGCCAATTGCTGCCGCTTTAAGTTTCATTTCCCTTCTTGTCTTGTTCCGTGTGAGATGAGCTCTGTTGCTTACACCTTTTTTTCGAATTGACACACACGGAGACACACATACAGACACGAATCAATCGTCTGTGGAGCCCTCCTCAGTCGTACGGGCCTGACGGCGGCAGTAATATCTGTAGGAACGCTTCTCCAGTCCCTACCGGGCCTGAATCAAGTTAATAATTCGGCTGTTGGGTCGACAAGGTGGGGTAAGCCTTAGCGAGCCTCAATTAAAGTCTGTAAAAAGTATACTGTTCATTGTACTAGTATGAATAGCATTGTGAGGCGAACGAATGCACTTAGGGCGTCCTAACACAACGTTTAAAACACGCATTTACAGCAAAGTTGCCTAGTTACGTGACGTATCAGTCATGCAACCTAAAACGCTCGTCAAAGAAAAGGTAAAACGTTGACGCGAGTCGGGCAGGAGGGGGTCAAAACCGGAAACCCAGCAAATGAAGGATCGTCTCGAGCGCTCTCCACGTGCTGTACGGTCGGCGTTGCACAGTCTGGTCGGGAGTTTGTCTTCTCCTGTGCATCTCTACCTTCTCGGTCACCTCTGACGACGTCTGTGTCTCCTTCTCATTGTTTTTGTTGCCAAAATGTCGAAGCAAGTCTGGACGGATGAGGCCGAGAAGTTTCTGATGGAGAACTGGGGCGAAATTTTAAAGTCGTTGCAAGGAAAGATGCTGACCGAACAAGAAAACTTGGACAGCGTTCTCGTAAAGCTGAATGCGAGAAGTTAAGGAGAAGTGAAGTTTGGAGTTCTCAGTGGAGCAAATCGCTAGCAAGAACCACAGTAGTTGCGCATTGCGAAGTATTTCGGCGTATGCGCTCGTCTCACCGGATCCTGATGAAGACCAAGATCCTCATTGGTGAGAAGAATAACAAGTCCTGTCTTCCCTTCGTCATCTGAAAGCGCCATTCCACTGAACAACCGTTGTCTGTGACTAAATCAGGAAAGCACAATATATTTATTTCAATATTTATTATTTAAGGATTCCCTAACAGGGGGCTGACCCCTGATCGAGAGGGTCTCCGTCCGAATCAAAAGTAACG
>JAOWAW010138064.1:0-11012 GCA_028565695.1 Nicola tetela
TCTCTCTCTCTCTCTCTCTCTCTCTCTCTCTCTCTCTCTCTCTCTCTGTCTCTCTCTCTCCCCTTCCCTCCCTCTCTCCCTCCCTCTAGCTCCAGAAATTTTGAGTGTTCTCAGACCAATCACACCTCTTGGTGGAAACAGAGCAGCTGGAAAGGTCATGCCTCTTTGGTAGGTATCGATGTTTTATTTTAAATTCTCATTTCTCCACCTCTTGCTCCGCATGTTGTTAACAAAACATGGCAGGATATGAAATTAACTTGAGAAACTGCTAAGTTTGGTGATCTTTTAATGTTTTTTTTCACTTAGATGCACACGAAAAGGCCAAGGAGGTTTCTTCTCCAGCCAGAGGGGACAACTGTTTGTTCAATTGATCTTCATTTAGTCATCTCTCCCTCTTTCTTACACAACACACAGAGTCCAGTAGTATTCAGTGTTTTACAAAACAGTGTGTCATTTCCCATACAAATTTTCATCTGTGTCATTGTCCTGTTGAGGGGGAAAATTTTTTCAATTGCCTTGTGATAAGCTGCAGGCTGTTAAGCCAGTTGCTTACAAACCTGTCTTCATTCCCCTCAGCTGTCTCTTTCCACACACTCAGTTTTTAAGCACCCAGACTAACTCTCTTTGCACCTGCTTTTAGTGCTGTCAAAGGACAGACAAGCTGCTTTCTCCTCACTGAACTAATTTTATTATGTTCTACAGAAATATCAGACTTGCTGTACTGTGTAACATACATGTGTCTGTTTGCATACACAGCTGTTCTGTTGTGCGTATACATAACAAAAATGGAAGATTGCTCAGCTGTGCTTGATGGTTGATTTTTGCTGGCCATGATAAGCTTACGTGGTTCGGTTGATGTTATGGAAAACTAATTTAGTTTAGTTTTAACTACTAGAAAGAGGCAACCAGCAAGTCCCTTGAAACTGGGTAGGGGTGGGGTGTTATCCACCGGGTTGGCACAGGCCAGCGGGCCTGTAAATTTTTTAACATTTTGCATTTTTAGGATTCAAAACATGCATTTGGGCATCTGTCACTGTCTTTTGGCTGTCAAATTTGGGGCTCCAGAATTTTCCAACCTGTTTATTCTCCTTTTCTTCTTTCTCAACCAAACCTCTTCTGAGAGCATGTCCGATCAACTGTGAGATTGGGAAGGCTGAGTATTTATCTTCACAATTCAAGAGAGCAGTATTGAGTGAAAACGTTTGGACACTGAGGCAAATCAACAGGACAGAGGGTCCTTTATAAAGTACACATGCTGGTTTTGAGAATATTTTCTTCTGTACTGCTACGGTTTTCCACTACTGTCACCAAACATCAATACTGTTTTTCATGAGACATGCCGTGTAACTGATAACAACTCCACACATTCACTGACATCGGTAATGTTTTGTTTATACAAAACAATTTGACCAATGTATCACCATCTTATAATCAGTGGTATTAATAACCTAAGACCCAAAAGCTGTGCATATAGACTACTCAAAGTGATAATAATGTCAACATGAAGATTCCATCGATCAACACTGTATAAGATACTAAATAGAAGCAACATGATTGACATTTTATCAATCACACACAGCCTCCCAATCATAATATTAGCAATTGTGATAAGCAGCATGTAATTGCTAGCCAGAGCCAGACAGACATATGAGGCTGGTGCCGTACATACTAAATCTTTTCAGTTTATTATAAAAGTGTTTAAGACTTTGTGGAAGAAGATGAAAAGTGCAAAGCAATGGTCACATGTTAGTCACATTGGACAAGAGAAACTTTTTAAAAGATCAAATTTGCCATGGTAAGCATGTCAATGGCCAGAGCTGAAATTCTACAAGATAATTCATTCTTGTCATTCTTGCTATTGATTTTGCAAGGACTGCCACATAGTGGAAAAAAGTCATGTAAAGGACCCCCTTGAGGAACAGATGGTAGAGATTGAACGCCTTTGACATTTAATGCAAAAAACGTCAGCGCATAGAGAGAGAAGATTCCGGCTTATGAGCATGACTTGAAAGATTTTAAGGTGACTCAATATTGTTATAAAACTGATTGTGGGCAGTATCGGTTGGTGAGTTCTCTTTCAGCGAAAAAAGTACTCTGATGATTTCGCTTGTACATTCCAGAGCTGACATTGTGCACAGACAGTAGAGTTCTGTTAAACAATTGCAAAGTAGAAAATGAAAACATCATTAGACGCAGTTATTAATTTCTCTCTTCAATTAAAATGCTCACCTCAAACCGACAAAGAAATATTTGCAAACAATACAAAACGGAAATTTGAATTCTCAGAGGCTTTGGCATTCAGAGCAGCAACTTACCAATTCCAAAGGATCGACCTTTCATCGCTGAGTTGACGATTTCTTGACTGGCTCATGTCTGGTTGAATCGTAGGAAATGCGCATGTTTGTCCTATTTTTGTGCCTGGTACAAAACAAAAAAGGCGAAAACACCCCAAATTATGCCCTGCAGAGCTGAAGCAATGGAGCAAATTGAGCTCATGCACAGCTTATTTACAACACGTAGCCCTCTATATTTGGCATGGTTATGCAGATATCAGCAACCAAACAAAAATCTACACAAATGTGGCACAGATCAGCATGATTTCCAAGAGGGAAAATTTTGCAAAATTTACGTCCAGTGACTAGTCATTAGCTTAGAATACAAGTGAGCTTACCCTCTGTTGTTATCCTCTTAGAGGGAAAGCCATTGACTCATTTCAGTCTTTGGTAAAGACTGAAATAATATTCAGACGATGTTATCATCTACTTACTCTCTCATTCCTCTGTGCTGCAGAGGTTGCTTGTGAGCCGTTAGCCAGAGCTGACTATAAGATTAGTAATGATGACTTCCGCATAGTTAAGGCAGAAACAGCAAAACAGGCGAACACAATGAGTAGGGTTCAAAGGAACAGCTTTCTCTAACCTTACCTGGCTATACAACCCAGAGAAGTATCTACAAGCCACAAATTACATGCAGACAATGCGGACCCCCAACTCACCGTCTTCTTATGGTCCAACCCTGAGGACACTTGATTATTGCGAGCGTGAAAAGCTAGCCGGCGAAGAACACCTGAAAACCAACAAACAAAACGATATGCACTCTCAACTATCTCTCAGGAAACTTCAGAGAGTTTGCACTCTTGAAATACTCCCATATCTGTCTATGAAGAACAGGACAGCAGAATAGTGGAAAGATCGCATTAAAGAAATGAAGAATTCCTGTTACGTCCCTTTATTACGTGATCGAAGTGGACCAGAGATCTCAGAGCTTTTCCCGCTAAACGCCTCCAGCTTTGACACAGGCAGACAAAGGCAGAAGAAAAGGCAAATGTCGGAGCCATATCGAGCCAAATACGACCATTTGGCGCAAGTATTCTGGCTAAGAAACCGACCACACCCTTTGTGCTGGACATACAGGTATTCCACACACACACCAACCAACTCACCAAATGAGGAGGAGAATAGCCAGAGGTCCTTTCGAGATCCTTCCCGCCAAAATATTCTCCACTGAACGAAGCGCTCGTCCCCACGGCGGACGAAGACGTGTTTCTCAAACAGCAAACGCAGAAAGAGACCGGAACTCTCAAGAACTAACCAGAAGAGGCCTTTGAGAAATGAATGTTGCCACCAACAGCTACAACGACCACACCCTTCGTAGAGGGAGTCAAGCAAACACAGCAAATCAAACGCTTACAAAATGACAGCGGAACGGAAAGACCGTTCGCCTAGCGCTTTTCTGTCTTCATAGACCTTCTGGAAAAAGAAGCGAGCCTCTCTTCCCACGACAATAAAGGTCTCTCGTGACGACTTCTATAACAATCGTACGGATAGAAAGCAAAAGCTATCAGCCTTCTTCGTGAATCCTCGCACACACGCCACAATCGTTCAATGTCTACATTCGTCTACATTCAAATGTATAGAAAAATCGAAATACCTCATTGACGATGAAAACGACGTTCCTGACAAAAACGAACACCACCATAGCACGCAGAAAATTATTCTCATCACGTACAACCTGAAAGTGAAAGAAAAGCGAAGACACAAACCCCAAACGACGCCAAAACGTCCGCACGCATACCTCCACTATGCGTCTCCATGACAACAACACCATCAAGAACGAAATGTCGAAAAAGACAACGTTTTCTCTTCTTCTTTTAATTTACAACTCTCTCTCTCTCTCTCTCTCTCTCTCTCTCGTACAGTTCATTGTCAAAACTAACAATTTCCTTACACGCACACACAGCGCACACACAAAATGTTGTGGATAGTATTTAAAAAATAAACATGTCACTTTCTCTTCACAACTACACTGTAAGGTCAGTGATGTGTTTGAGTTGACGTTTAAGGTATTCACGACTGTCCTCTCCATAACTGTTCCCAGTGAGAGACAACATGTACAGTTTGTTGTTGTGTTTCAAGTCATCCGCTAATGTACATACACTGACGTCATTCAGACCGTTGCCCCACAGGAACAGATACTTCAGCCGTGTATTACGTTTGAGTGCATTTGACAAGAAGTGAAATGATGTGTTGTCTAATGCACGAGTCACACCCAGCACCTCAAGGGAATTGTTCTCAACTGTCTGTGCAAGTAATCTCCACCCTTCTTCTTCAAACAAGCTGTACTCTGGGCCAAACACTCTGAGGGTGCGGAGAGATTTGTTCGCATTGACTGCGGCCATTAGCCTTGTCATGGCTCGTCTGGTCTGAGTCTTCACTCTGCTCACTTTCTTCTTCTCTGACTCTACCTCCACCACGTCAAAGTATAGATACAACGTTTCAATGTGTTGACTTTTTCCTACAGCCAAAGACAACTGTGTGAGGTCAGCTGCTGTGACATGAAACAGATTAACCCACTCAGGCAGTTGAAGAGTAGAAGGAAAATCCTTCAAATTCTCACCACATGCTTCTTTGGCACACTGCAAACAAACACGCAACCGACTACGACACTCCTCACTATTCCAGTGGTATCCCTTGTGTAGCCATTGGTTGAGCCGTGCAAAGAAGTAAGGACGAAGACTCTCCGCAAGTAAACCAGCAAAGAACTGCAACACAACGTGATTGTGTCTAGAGCTAACCAACTCACTGACCTTGTCTCTCACCGCCTGCTCACTAGTGGTGCGTGCCACAAGACAATAGGCCACTAGGAATTCCTGCACGGTCAGATGTTGGAACGAGTACTGTCGCACAACGTTCAGTCCATCCTTTGCATCGTTACGGATCAATAATCCCAACTCCAAAGCAGCAGCGGAGCAAGAGGCCTTATCCACCAGATCATGGTCAAAGATGGCCTTTCTCTTCCTGTGAGCTACCAAGGCTACCTGGGCTAGCTGTGAGACAAGAGCTTTGGGTGTGCCTTTCAACTTGAGCACTTCAGACACTTCTAATGCTCTACTCGTCTCATTATCGCAAAGGGGAACACGTCCCTCGCTTACGTCTACGGTTCGCTTTAGGACAAGGCAAATCAGTTTGGAATAGAGATCCGTTCTCGTCGTTGGTGGCTTCTTTGCGGTTAACCGGAAGACTTGGCATATCATCATAGCCAACAAAGGAACCAACATCAGTGAGGCAAGCGTGGGATTCTCGAGAAGAACTCGATGGAGCCCAGGAACAAGTTCTGGTTTGTCGTCTAGTTGTTGCTGAATAAACACATCCACTTGGCTCTCTGTAAATCCTAACAGCTCTAATTTGGCGTACTTGACGAAATACGTCTTGGCGGTACTACAGGAGCGGGACGTGGCTAGAACACACGCTTTTGGCAAAGCGCTACCATCCAACAGGCTCCGGACGTAGCCCTTCTTCTTCGTGTCTAGTTCGTCTACCCCGTCTAGTGCCAAAATGACGCCCTCACCATCACAGGTTTCGAGAACATCAGCAAACTGTTTACACTTGTCATCTGTTAAGTTAAGTTTCAGCTGTCGAAGCAGCTGTTTCAGACTGTCAGCATTTTGCACTTTGGGGTCACGAAGTTTCCACAGAAGAAGCGCGCGTGCCCCTTGCCATAAGGCACCCTCAGCGTACATGTTCGCAGCTTTCATGAGACATGACGTTTTCCCACAACCTGCACCGCCGTATATGCCAACATGCTGCGCGGAGTGCAGCATACAAGACTGAGTTTCTTCTTCCCCACCTACAACAACAGCGGCAGTGTTGCTTGCGCTCGGAAGTGCAACATATTTTCTTTTCGGTGTCGGCTCTAAGACTTCACTTTCGCTTGCTATCGTGCCTGTTACCGCTGTTCGTTTAGATCGAAACTGAGGAAATAAACTGTCTAAGCGCACCAGTTTTTGCTCAGCAGGCCGTGAATAGAGATATTCCTGTCTGTCAAGTTCTTTGGCACTACTCGAGGCGAGGTCATTGATCATACTCTCCGCTACAGATTTTTCAACCATCGACAAGTTCAGGAAAAATGTGCTGGCGTTTACTGGCTCAGAGCCTGTTAACCATGTCAATGGTCTCACCTTCAAGTTCTCCTTGTAGTATGAACGAGCTGCGATGTCCAATTCTTCGAGTACGTCGGGAGGGTCGATGCACGTAACCAAGACATGTGGACAGATTTCGCCCAGTGCTTCCTTGAAGACGTCCACTGCGGCGCCACTTTTGCTGAGAAGAGTTTCGAGAAGGACGCGCACTTTTCCGCGTGGTGTAGGTTCAATGCGGATGCTTTGGTAATCGTCATCGCTCGGATCATACACTCCTCGAGACACTAGCATGTCAGCTATCTTCATAGCTGGCACGTTGGCCTTGAGGAGGGTCTGCCAGTTGACTTTGAGCCACTGTTTTCGAAGAGGCTCTTCAGCCATATTCTGGACAAAGAAATTGCAAACAAAACGACAGAAATTACAACCACACAAACTCGCAGAAGAGAACATGCGATCACTGTTAGTTGTGAGCTTACGATTTTCTCTTACTACGTGAAAGAAAACTCAAACGGTCAGAGTGCCAGACAAAGTTGCGAAATAAAATAGCCCGCATGTCACGGGTGTTAGAAATGTTAAGTCGCAAAGAAACGGACTGGGCTAAAGTAAAATTAGTAGTCGAACTGAAGAGAGACAGAAGATGGCTTAGTAAGAAAGTTGTCTAGTGAAGTTGTGGAAATCACTGGGCAGAGGGGAAAGGTTAATTGTCGGAACTGAAGAGGAGGAAAATCATCAGAAATTCAAAAAGCGGTTAAGGGATCATGTCATAAGTTATCGGATCACGACCGAACGAAAGAACTTAGAGAACTACCCATCCTTTCTACAAATGAAAGTGTGAGGGCAAATGTTTTATGACAGTCTTTTCGAAATGCACCAGTGAATTTGACGAAGTCATGGCAGCTTTGAAAGAGGTTCCTTCTGTCGGGATTTCTGTAGACTGTGGTACCGGTACGCGGTTCACCAGTCACATGGGATCCAATGAACTTCGAAGGTGTCGTGACAAGCTATAGCGCCTGGGCACTGGTGACACTGTCTCCCCTGCTGGAACTATTAAACTTGTCCTCAATGTCGATCACGAGCCCTGCATGTCTTCATAAAGGCATATTAAGCGCATGGTCTAGATATGGAGCGTGCTGTCATCACCCTCGCATGCAATTAGCTGCATGGTGTGCTCAGGCGCCGTTTAGGGTGCGCCATACCAGCCCTTTGCCACCTCTTATGTGGCCTGATATCTAGGGGACTATAGTTTAGTTGAGAGTGTTCAGACCACGCTGACCAGCAGTGGTGTAGAATTCGACCACTGTTCACCTACTGCATACTGCAGCTCTGGATATCGTTTGCGCGTGCAAGAACTTCATCGTGCTGAATCGCTGCTCGATTGAGCTTGAGCATGGAAATTATTAGTGAGTCGGAAGAAAAAAAAACGAATAAATTTTAAGGTTCAAAGTCCTCCCCATCTGCGAGCTTTTGAGATAAGCCCAACGAAGGATCGCTCGATTGCACGAGTACTTGAAATTAAGAGAGAAGCGGAAGAATCAGCCGGAAATAATCTGTTATCAATATCTCCAAAGTGAACAGCTGGGAAGATTGCCAAACTCTCGACAGCTGTGACAGCAAAAACCTTGAGCGTAGAATAACTAGAAAATTACACAATGCTGATAAGGAGGCATGTCAATGTTCAGTTAGATTCTACCCTCTATCCGGCTCTACTCTCTGTCTTTCTCTAGTTGTCTCATCGCTGCAAAAGTTGCCGTACTGAACTTCGACCTCATCAAATTTACGTGTGAAATCGGTCAACTAACAGTTCATACTGAACACTTCAATCAGCACTCTCACCTAGCTGAAAAACTACTGTAGGGAGAGTTGAACTAAAGAGCGTTTTCATAAAAAAAAAAGAGCTTTACAAAGTGATGAGAGACAGCTGACTACAGTTTGGCACTGTTGTTGAGTGACTTGGTAGACAAGACTAACGGGAACGAAGTTATTTGATACATACCTCTGCCACTCAACAGTCGCACGCTCAGAGAAGTGGCAAAGCTTTCAGCAGCTCGTGCATACCAAAGTCTGGTGTGAGCCAGGCGGCTCACTTCAACCAGAAGACACAATTGCAAAGTGAGAAACACTCAGGGAGAGCTGACTCTGAAAAAAAAGTTGATGTCGAGGCAAAAACCTACAAGAAGACAGTAAGAAGAATGACTCCACTAGGCACAAACGAGCACACCGCCAAAGACGACTCCGCCCCTTTAATTTGCTTGTTAGCAATCAGCAGAGCTCTGGACATGAGTCAACACATGTACTGTATGAAGAACTTGCATGCTTCTGACGCGACGCCCCGAGTGAGAAAGTCTCACTTGCTGATATCGATCGTAGTGCTCGGCCAATCAGGCGCTGATTAGGAGACAATTACAGCCAATAGGATTGTTACTGGCACTGGTCATCATTTACCCTTGATGACAGCTCCATAAGCCTTTGTTCCGATCGCTGTAGATAAGGTGAGGCTATGGCGATCGATCTAAGGGCCCTACCCTGCTGGCCGTGATCATGAGGCATTTGCTAGTCCACAGTCCGTGAGTGCCTCCGTAGTCAGACAACGAGTATATCTCTTACTTGGTGATGCGCCTTGCCATCCTTTAAAATAGTCTACGTAAGCAGGAAGGGTAAGCTAAATAGCCGTATACGGCGCGCTTGAACGTTTCCCGGCTGGAAGACTCGAGATGAGCTTCAAAGGGCAAGCGTTGTCTACACCGAAAGATAACCATAATTTATAAACAGATCATTTAAAACGGTCTAATTTCTTCTTATATACCAGACCATACTTTTCTTTTTTTCGGACACTCGAACTCAGGGTTGACTCGTGCAAACTCAGCGAGTTTAGAGGCAAACTCGCCTCTGAGTTGAAGTGTGACATTTTACACAGTTCATTTCATTTTATATAGCTCACCTATGCCTGGGCCTATCGACTCGAACGCACTCTTAGGCTAAAGAATGATCTTCTCTAACTTCAACCCATGTCAGTCGTGAAGTGTTTGCCTTGGAGAAATGACAAATCCTCACACGGCATACATCACAGCTGCAAACTCGGTTGCAACGTTCTTCCGCCTTGCGTGGCTGGAACAGAAGATAAGAGCAACCAGCTGCAGAAGTCTATTACTGGACCTGATCGATGATACATCTTATCGCCTGGAGGGAAACCATGGATGCTGGACCTAGCCTTCAACGTGATCCTCCCAAACAGAGAATACATGCTCTGAGAAGAGCAAGCGAGAGACAGCACCGCAGCCAACCTTCGGCCTAGCTGTAAGGCAAGTCATGTTTGTTCCCGGTCATCGACGCCACCCTCTTCAGAAAACGGTTGCAGCCGGTCCGGCAACACCAGTGTAAGAAAACACTAGTGGCGTGAAGCTCCCTCCCTTCGCTCTCTCTCCACCCTCTGGTTGTACGCCAGACGCATTTCCTGCTCATCATGACTATAGGTTTGGGTGGCGGCCTGGTATATGGTCGTGCATGTCGATTAAACACCCTCACGTCAAAGAATGCATTTTCATACTACGTTATAATAATTAATTGCCCAAAACTGAGCCGCCAGCCGTGATGTCTAAAGGAGCCACATCAACTTTGACAGCCGATCTGGACAGCAACCGCTCACAGCTGAGAGACTACAAGCTTAACTCGATCGAGACGTGCTGGCACTTCTCTGCAAGCTGCGCATGAGCTCGCCCAGAAGATCTCGTATTCCATTGTGTCTGAGCTCAACATAAGCCATTATGACGCCTGAGGATGCCCGTATATGTCCTGCAATTCATCAAAGGCTATTAAAAGGAAACGACTCCGTGATAGAACAGAACAAGTGTGCGGCAGTTTATTATAGTAACTGAGTCAAGGTTCAGACAGGTGCACCTTATTTTACCATGTCTCCTCTTTCTAGTTCAGTTGGCTTGCGTAACTTCAAGAAGAAATTGTGTTCTGATTCTCGTGTTCACCGTTGTATGTCTTCAGATAGGCAACCTGTTTACTTCAGGATGGTGAGCACAGCGAGAATGACCGTAAAAGTTTACTTCATTCTTCGCTCTTTGAATATTATTGAGCGCTCTCAATATAGGTGCTATTTTCCAGATTACGCTGCTAGCAGAAAATCTATTCGTAGAGCCAAAGCTTTGAGTTGGCTAGCACTACGCCTGTTTTCGAGTCGTGGCCCCTTTTCGAGGAATGCGCGATCCCTTTTGTTGTCATTCGCTTCTTTCCTTCATTCTTTAGCCAGTGTAGCCGGAGTGGTCGAGCTTGAAAGAGACAACCGTCTTTAAATTCATGCTCCTGTGACCTGGCCGAAGAGCAGCCAGTGTTTTCAAGAGGTTTCCATGCGGACCTACCAGATTAGACCTTCGACGAGTCACTTGTGGGTGTGCGTCCTACAGACCAGGTGTGATGTGCTTTCTTGTACCTGATAGGAGATGGTTCATAAAACTACCGGTAGCAGCTCAGGCGTGCCCGCATAGCTGGCCTAGCTTGATTAATTCAGAAAGAATGTACTCAATAGTCAGTCTGGGATACTAGGAGTGACACGCTCCATTCATTGATTCCAGCGTGTGATCATGAAAGC
>JAOWAW010138075.1:7670-21900 GCA_028565695.1 Nicola tetela
GGGAATTTGTACCACGCTTAGTAGGTCACAGGGTCACCTCTCGGTCCTAGGACTGGATGCCCCCTCCCCCTCCCCCTCTGCCAAGCAAAGATTTGTTCGAGGACCTGACAGATGATAACAGATAAGCCAACAGCAGCAGGATCATCGGCGAACATAGCCCAGCCTAGCCTAGCCTGGCATAGGCGTAGGCCTTAAATGCAACCTGAACAGGATCTGCCACACGGCTTGTGACGGCTGCAGCGTTCGGGCCAGGCCAGGTTGCTTCGATGCGACGCATGCGCATGCGTTAGCTCATGTTCGTGGTGTCGCGTTGCTGGCTTTCTCGTTCCGCGCTCAATCCACAGCTGCTTTCGTCTACTAGTACCAGCACAGCACTTCGACGAAGGTGTGTGTCTTCCTCTGGCGTCTCTTGGTGTAGAAGTAGCGGTGCAATGTCTCGCTATAGTCGCCCTCCAAACACATCATTGTATGTTCGCAATCTATCAACCAGCACGCGGTAAGTAGTTTATTTCCTCTGATCCCTTCCTCTATCCTGGTGAGCTGTGAATAGCTTTTTTAAATTACACGCTGGTTTTCGGGCAGGCAAGATGATTTGCGTCGATTGTTCAGCAAGTATGGATCAATAGTTGATATCTATATTCCTTTGGATTATTACACAAGAGAGCCTCGTGGGTTTGGGTACGTGCAATATCCTTTTACGCAGCTCTTCGGAGAACTTAGCGAAAGTTTCCTCTTCTGAATCATCCATCAAATCAGTGAATATCGCCGAATGTATTGCCACCTACATATGCATTCACTATTTTAGATGTTCTACTGAAGCCCTTTTTTTCGACGAAGTGAGGTTCATTTATATCTCTTATCTGCGCTGTTTCACATCACTTTCACCTGTCGGTCTTGACTGAGTAGTTCAATGACAGTTTGTACGGGAGCAGCTCCGTTTTTGTTTCTTAGCTGGTGTACATAGATAACTTTAATTATTTAGGAATAAACTTCAACGTCTCGAAAGTTATAGCAGTCCTGAACGCTGCATCTGAGGGGATGATGGTAATCATGCCGTGCGCTCGTACGTATGACAAGTTCATGGCTGGAATGAAACGCTTGGGTAGACCTGGAAGGTATTTTTTTGGGCCATGTTTTCCTGTCAGTGTTTTGTCAACTGTTTTTTTTCTTTGTTTTCTTTTGGTCTACGTAAAATCAACCGAGGGAATGCCTTTGAAAGTCTAGAAGTTTTGAACGTTAAGGGTTTGCACATTCTAGGCAGTGACATGTTTTGTCATGGCTTGCTGTACAGATGCTTAAGATCAAGTTTGCCATTCAGCCACGTTTAAAGGGCAAGATCGGCATATAGATGATTGCTATGTCAACGGCTTTTAATCCCAAGTCTTCCCAAGCGTCGGTCAACACTCAAGCGTGAAACATGTGCTAGGATTTAGTGAGTCAATCACCCAAGTCCCTGCTACTGGCATCTCAAGGTCATTGCAAGAAGTCATGGGTTAGTGTTAGTATGAACTCAGTGATGCAAGCGTCTGGCATCTCAAGCTGCATACATTAGCAGTCATCTTCACGTTCAAGTACAAGCATCCGACATCTCAAGATTCGCGCAAGCTCTAGCGAAAATCAATCAGTCCATGATGATTGCCTGACAGATCACTCATCAGTCATGGGCTGGTTATAGTTTGCTCAAGGCCAAGTATGAACCGAGCACCTAGTGCATAGTCTACATGTAACAAGAAACATGGCATGCCATGCGAGGTTTTTCAGTGGCTCAAGTAAGCTTCCAGCTGGGAAGGCAAGTTAGAGCAAGTCTCCAAGATCAAGATGTACCACCAGATTTGCCATAAAGTGCTTGTAAATTTCTGAAAGCAGGAGGGACAAAGTTTGCTTCAAAAGTGCATCAAGGTATCAATCTGTATCTTGTACAACCTGTTTTTGTGGTTTGGGATTGACAGGTGACTGTAACTATAGGTACTGTTGAATGCTGTCATCTGCTGCCAGCTTGACAGTGGTACTGATTGTCTGCATATTCTGTGGTGAATGCATTGGGATTTGTTGTGCTTGTTGTTGGAAAATCAAAAGATTTAAGTTTGAACCTTGACTAATGAAGTTGTGAACATTTGAGGACATCCATGATGCTGAAGATGCTATGTACTACCTTCAGCGAACAGTTCTGCTAGGTCGAGAGTTGGAGATTCAGTTTGCTGAGGGTGATCGAAAGAGTAAGTTTGTGTGTCATGACAGTGATGTGTCAATGACGGCACGCATGCCTCGTGCACGCATTATACACTTTGCTGTGTGGTCACGCATTCACATGTATGATGTAGGTTATGTTCAGCTGCAATGAGTATATGCATTGTAAGGTATTGTTTGTGTTGCTTGCTGTAACGTCATCTCTGCCTCAAACACACTGCATTGTTTGGGTTGCTTATTTTCCTTCCAGATCCAAATGACATGAGAGCCAAGGAAAGAGGCTCCTTCAGGTAAGTGCTGCCTTTTTCTTTCACTGTTTTCCTTTTGTGGGTTCAACATCTCATGAATCTTCACCAGGATCTCTGTGGGTTGCAATAATTTTCAAAGCACCAAAACATATGGGGAATTCTGTTGATGCTTCCCTCCATCTTATACAAAGAAGTTGACATGGTGTTGTCTTTTTCTCACCATTGTTTCTTGTTCTTTCCTTAATGATACACTAATGTTTTTTTGTGTGGTGTTGTTTGTTTCATGGTTATATTTTTGTATGTCCTTTCTGTTCTTTTAACAGGCGTGCTCACAGTCCACGGTAAGTGGGAAGTCACTTTTATGTGGAATATCATATTATAACTTAGTTTATTTCTTTCCTCTTTTATTTAACATCAATACAGGAAGCTTACAGGTTAGAGGGCTTATTTTGTTTACGGTGGATTGCTTTTCGGAATAGTAATGTCATGAGCTTCTTTATGGGCTTTTCTGAATAGTTGTGTCATCCGCTCCATGTTGGTGTTGCTTTTCATGAAGGGCTCAGTGGGAATCTTGTTGCTTGCCTGTCTGCCTTAACCATTATTCTGGTTTGCAGTCGTTATTCTCGCTCACCACGGCGGTACTCTCCAAGGCGGTATTCGCGATCGCCCAGGCGCTATCGCTCACCTCCGCGGCGCCGCTACTCACGCTCACCTCCTCGCAGACGGTACTCACCATCACCACCGCCACAACGCTCAAGGTCACCTCGTCGAGATCCTTCACCATACCACCTTTCTCATGAGCGCCGCTCTCCTCGCCGCTCTCCCCTTCTTTAGAAGAGTGTGCTCAAGCGATAAAATTCAATTCATGTGACAATAGAAACCTCCTCTCCAACTTTGCTTCTTTGTATCAGGCATTTCTGCTGTGCACTCTTGTATTTCTGATAAGTTTTGTGGCTGGAGACCAATATGATGTGTTCTTTTCTGTCTTCTTCCTTTCTTTGTATTAAAACATGTCTTTGTTTGTGAATGCTGTGTTTGTTATTATTTTTGTCTTCAGCAGACCTTAATGTAAACAGTTTTCATTATTCTCAAGCTGCTAGCAGGGCTGAACAAGGGCTGTGTTCCTACAATATACAGTGTACCAAGGCTTGTTTCCTGTATGGTGGAAGGGATTTTATACTAGAATCATTGAATATGGTTTACTTTGATAAACCATTTGGTTGTAATTGAGACAGACTTCATACTGCAGTTGAGTCAACAGGTGTATACAGTGGCTGATGACTAATAACTGGGTGATGTATAATGGTGTGAATTTGCTTGCATTCATGTTGGTTCGGTGGATTCCTTTATCAAGTTTTGTGTTATACAAGCAAGGATAGGAGGATCTAGTAATGCATGCAGCAAGGTTGTCAAACACAGATCTGATGCCCTGCCGAGTGATGATACTAACTTAATTAAATTATGCAGCTAACTTACTAGCAGTCAAGTAAGACATGAGTTTCGTGGGTCAATAATCGGACATGCAGACTACTCGTACAAACCATTGCAAAGTTGCATTGATATTTTTGATGTGAACTTTGAACTGTTTAATATATTTCACAAATGTATAAACAGTTGATTTTTCATTTATGTAAGGACCCCGCAGCATGATGACTGTTAAATTGAACTGCTTTTGTAAGGATGATATACTTTTGCTAATGGAAAACATAAAATTTTACATCTGGGATGTGTGAAAATATGTGCAAGCGCATGGATGTACAAAAATAATTACAATGATTGTTTTAAAAAAAAAAAAATGAAATAAGGGAAATACTCTGTACACAAAGAAACATGCTACAATACAAACTGATGCTACCTGCTGAAGTCAGGCACATACACATTTCTTTCAGATTTTAGAAGCTACACATCCTTCACCAATGACAGGATGGTAATGGCCACGTCTTTCAGGAACGTTAACAGAAAAGCGAAAATGGCGTGGCCGGGACATAACAAGCACGTGTCGAGCTGCACTGCCCTCGAGCAATTCAGCAGCTGTCATGTCGACCTCTTCCCCAGAAAGATAGTTACCGTATATTGAATCTCCTGGTAGCACTGAAAGCCACGCGTCGGTGCAACGCAGACGCACTGGCGACCAACGCTCAGCTCCATGTTCTTTCGCCCGCTGTTCAGAGAACCTACACAGGCTGTCAAGTTGACAATGAGATGCCAAACGGCAAAGTTCAATTAGCTGTGGCGGGCCAATGGCAAGCTCGCCAGCTCGAACCATTGTTTCTGCACTGGCTGGGTTAATCCAAGCGAAAGAGGAATGCTCTGTCTGGTTAAAAGCCACGCTAGGCTGATCGTCCATACAGGCGATGAAAAAGGGCGTGTCGTAACGCTTTGGACTGTTCGATGGGGTGAGCCATGATGACCATAGGTGGAGAGACCAGATGTCTGGAACGCAATTCAACGACCGACATAGCTCAGTGAAACAACTGGCATCTGCACGTACTCGCGCCGTCCATTCTTCTAGCATTCCGCTTTCCAAGACGTGGTTGCTTGCAAAAGATGGCCTCTCCCACGCTTTTCCAGGGGCTTGGTCTAACCTACGCACCAAAAGAATGCCAGTTTCCTCAAATGTCTCCCGCAGAGCGCATATTTTGAATGTAACTTCGGCGGGTAGTGCCCAGTCCTCGGGACGCTTCGTCGCAAATGTTGGCGGACCATTGTCCAACGAGCAGCAGGCCGACTTTCGGAGAAAATCAACGACGGAAGAATCGCCACGCGAGAAAGGAGAAAAGAGATCAAGCCAACTTCTGGATGAGTCAGATTTATCCAATAGCCCTCCAGGAAAAGCGTTCATTTTAGCAGCAAACGATGAAGTTTCCAGACGGCGAAGCATCAAAACAGAGTAATCGCATCTGCTACTTGCACTGTTTCGGGCTGCGATTATCAGAGTCGCTGCTTCCTTCCAACGACGAACTAGATTGTCCTTGAACATGTTGAATCTTAATTTGTGTAAACCACTCTGAAATTTCTGCTCCGGCTTTAGGACAGTATACGAACTAGTGTTTGTTCATTCTTGAGGTGGCAAGATCTCAAATTCGCTCCATAACCGTACACAGTGATTGATATGGAAGACATATAACATGAACAGAACACTCGACGGCGACGGTGACGGCGACGCAGACACAATGACTTCGCAAATGCTTACTGGGCTCCCGGAAAGTCTTGGAATGAGCACACTTCTTCACCTCCTACTGGCGGAGACTGTGGTTTACTGGCTTTACTCAACAAACACGTCAACAAAAGTCAGTGTTCCTCATGTCAGAAGCTCTGTGGATCTTCACTTTATCTTGTAGCTGGTCATCCGAAGCATCATCATACATGTACTGAACATGGTCGAAGCCAGCATAGCACTAGTGGCGCCGGCGACGCCATATTTGCAACCATAGTGACAAATTAAGGATGCTAACGCCTTTTTCACAGAAGAAGACCATTCTTGCTTGCGCTAATACATGTATTTCCAAACAACCACATTCTCCTTATCGAACTCACCATTCCCTTTGAAACGAACACTGGCCCATCCGCCCATGCACGCAAATCTGACCGCTATTCCCAGCTTGTACATAATTGCTTCCTACCACCTCAAGCTTGTAACGTTAGAAGTCATCACATGGTTTCGTCTCCCGCTCAAATTTTGATAACCTATCCTCTATCCTCCCACCCAAATCTTCTATTCGCCCCATAAGTCTCCGCATTGACCTCTCCCAAATTGCTACTCTCTATTCCTACACAACTGAATCTTTTTTTCCCGATCTGAGCCCTCTCGGTTGGACAACACCACCACTCCTAACTCCTCGCTCTACTTGATCCGATTTATTTTTGTTTGCGAGAAGGCCAAGAAGGGCGGGGGGCGTCGTTTTTATTTTTTTTCTTTTCGTACGCTCAGTAGCCCATCTACCTCTCATTAGACTTATGCCTTCTCTCCTTTATGTCATCTTGTAATACAGACTTGTCAAGTAGCAAGTGGTCTGTAAATGCGTGAACATAGATTCTTCTCAGTATTAAACTGTACGCCGCACATCCCTACATACTGACATTGCATGTCTACATGTGAAATGCTTTTCCGCTCTCTTCAAGACATATCCGAGGTGGGTGCCTGGGCCACCCCTTTATATCTTTAATAAAGAGTATATCAACAATAAATACATATATTATAGAGTAGCAGTTTCACTGTGACTGAGAAATCATTTTCTTATTTTTACTCCAGCTTGGAGCGCAGAGCGGACTACATGTAGAACCTGCCGCGGGTGAGCTAGCGCCTTGCCAAAAGAAAATCAGAAATATATCGACCAGTTAAAAAAAAAAACTTGAAAAACTGGCTGCATGGCTTGATTTGTAACTTTCGCTTCACACGATCTGACATCCAGTGCGCGAGGCGCTTGGTTCGAGCTCGAGTTCGCTCATGGTGCAGGCCAGCCGGAGTAAAAACTTGATAAGAAAGTGATTCGTTATGATTCTCTTTGCTTGAATGGAATTTCTGAAATGATAATGAAAAACTCAGTACACGCGTACACAAATGTGAAGGGTTGTTATAACAACACTTTGTAACAAGAGGAGTATGTTGTACTTGCGGGGTTTTCCTGCCTTTTGTATTCCAGCTGAACAGGGGGACTGAAGTGAAGGAAAACCACTGCCAGCGTAGAACTTGCGAAATGGACGTGTACAGCGTACTGGAGTGCGTTCGAGGCAAAGCAATGGGCTCGAGGCGAGATCGATCAAGCTCTCGAGTTCAGCAGGGTCTAGACTATAACTCGTATGAGTCACTGTCGTGACTTAGTAGCTGCTGCCTGCTTTTAAAGGGCATCTACACCCAAAACTTAAAATTTCGCCAGATCGTCTTCTTCCTTTCGGAAGGTCTCTGACTGAAGCAGCGAAAGCCGGCAAGAGCTTGCGCCTTCCGCCGCTCGACCTCGAGGAGCTGCATGATCTCGCCCCCGCTAGCTGCCCCCGCGTGTAAGAAGTTGTCCCAAGGCCAAGCTTCGAGCCATGCTTCTCAGTACACATACCAGATGTAGGCCTACATGTACATGTAGCAGTACGTGTCCATGTACATGCAGTTGCATGTAGATCAATGGCTGTGCTAATAGCGCTCACGATCTCCAGTCCGAACGGGAAGGAAGAGGCCGCCTGTGCAGCTAGCTCCTGCATGGATTTTGGTTATGGCAGCAAGGACAGCCAGCTTCCAGGATGTATGCTTGAGCCGGAATACGACAGCCGATGAGGTACAGGTACCTCTTCCTTCCTGTTGGACTGGAGATTATCAGCACAAGCCATTGTAAAAGAATGTAAATAGATAAACACTCACAACATGTATAAGCACGGCTCGACCCTTACGTCACAAGCGGGGGCGAGATCATGCAACTCCCTGCGCGCTGCGGTCGATCGGCGAAAGACCTTCCAAAGGGAAGAAGACAGGCGGTCTGGCGAAATTTTGATTTTTGGGGGTGCAGATACCCTTCAAGTTTTTCCCACCTTACTGGCATTAGTAGGGCGTACTTCCATAACGCTCACGTTTAAACTTTAGTGACACCAGTCGCGTGACTTACCTTGGACGCTTTGACGAGGGATGACACGGCCACGTTATTCCTACAAATGATCTCCAAAAAGGCAGTCTTGCAAGGCAAGCCCAACTTCAGCGCTGTGCTCAATAGAGCGCGACCCACTTTAGCGCAGCTCAATGGAGCGCATCTCAATGGCCGCCTACCCCAACAGAGCGCTCCCCAATTCAGTGATGGAATGCCCCTATTCAGCGCGGCTCAAGAGAGCGCGACTATCCAGGAAAGTCCACATTCATCAACGAGATGGCTGTGAGCTCGACTCGGCAAAGACTGCAGGCGTTCTCTCGGTAACCATGATAATGAAAGGACTAAGATCATGGAGATTGATAACTCGGCAAATCTTGCCTGTTCGAGTAGCACTTCTTTCTGATCAGTCACTGTCGCTTCCTTCCAAAAAAAGCACTTTGAGGTCAGTTATCACATGCATGGTCTCGCACTGTCGCACAACATTCGCCGCATGAACAGCGCGAGCACGTTGAAGCGATTATCTCTAAACTTCGTCAAACTCTACCTCTTGCTAGCCTGTGTCATGCGTATGTATCGCCTACCCACTTAGCTTAGTCCTTCTACCTATTATTTCGCTAGTTCTTCTAACAATTATTTCGCTAGCTGCTCGTCTATGGTTCTTCTCGGCAAGAACATGTCTGACAGGCTGAATTAATTGGGAAGCGCTCTCATTTGGGTTGCGTTTCATTGAGTTGCGCCCCGCCAGTAGGCCTAAAGCTGCGCTGGGGGAAGCGTTGAATTGGGGGATCTGGGGAGCACTCTGTTCGTGTGCGCGTCAGTGTTAGTGAAATGTCATTGGGCCTAAACATACTAAAGATTGGAGAGCGCTCGGTTGATTGGGGAGCGCTCTGTTAGGAAGGCCACTTAAGATGCGCTCCACTGAGCCGCGCTGACTTGGGTCACGCTCTGCTGAGCCACGCTGAAGTGGGGAACAACCGTCTCATAATAAAAAAAAAACCAAGACGCTCCTTGCGCCTGGTGCTCAACCGCAAACTTTGGAGTCACCTCCACATGCATGATCGTCAGCGATGGGGTTTGGGGAACAGCTTTAAAATTTCTTTAAACCTTTAAATTTCTTTTAGTCCGCCCAGTCATCATGGTCATGGTCGGTCGAATTTGATATGCAGCAACCGTTGCCCGAGGCTTGTGACGATGAGCAGCTGTGCGAGCCTGCGAGGTCGAGCAGGCCCTGACAGGTCTTTGGCAGAGATTCGTAACTTTTTGCCTTTTTCTCTTTTACAAATCGAAAGAAGGCTTTGAATCACGAGTACACAGAGTTTACAGCGCCTGGGTCCCTTTCCTTGCTTCTCTTCTTTCGGGAAGGGCATGCTTTCGGCATCGCCGGCATTAAAAGTCCTCCACGTTTTCCTAAAGACATCGTGTTTTCTTTGACCCCTCCTGGGCCTACGTCACGTCATAGATTTTTCTTGTACGTTTTCCGGTCGCGTGAGCGACGCATCATGCATGTTGCTATGCAAATGCAACTTTGTCTTAGACATGAACTTTTAGAGGTGATAGAAGTGCGCCCTTAGCGATTGATCCCGGTTACTTACAGGCCGATATGCATCTAGCCGTAATCCATTTTTTTTGCAAGTGTGAGGGATTATGCGGCGTTACTGCAACTATCACATAGGGGATGATAAAGAGTATTTAACCGCTGAACTACCGCGCACAGCTGACCGTTACGTCGGGGAAAAACATCAAAAACTTCATTTATTTCCAACGCAACGTAGTCATGTTGATACGCCGTAGCTGATATGCCGTGTGATATCGGTCAGGGTCCTTTGCGACTGCCATGAAGTTCATGATCAAGGCTATATTACAAAAATGTGAAGCATAAATTCGCACCCGACTCAGCTGATCAGGCAGTCGTCACTCGGGTACTGCTGGTACTACAGTACGCGAGAAAGTGTCAGAATATTAAATAATCGCGTTATAGACCCTCTCCCGTTCATTATGGCTCAGCTCCTGCAGCTGAGTCCCTGACTCTTCTATTGCGATCGAGGGCAAAAATGACGCTTCCTCTGCTGATTGAGTTGGTGGTCACGGTATTATATACCATGCCAGTACGTTTTCATGTCAGTGGGCCACGTATATAGACACATGAACCCTTCATGATGCACCACGCACCACCCGGCTCGGTCTGTTTCTCGCCCACGCATTCCTTGCATGTGCTGTCCTAGTAGGTATTTTCCTTTGGTCAGGCTGATCACGGCTGTCCGGTTTAAAACTCACATTTCGCAAGGAGAGCGGCCAAGGGTAGAGAGACAAAGATGGAGATTTTGGTGTTCACATGGCATTGTTGCGAGAAAGCACGTCCTTGTCGTTGAGCCAAACCTCACTGTAGTCATCTCTTTCGCTTGTGCGAAGTTTGAGCGATCGACAGCTCACGTGCAAAGGCTTCGACTTGTGGTCGCGCCCGACACCCGCCACCGGCGCGAGTGGTTACTGTACTCGCTTACTGCGGCCCGAACGGCGCTTCGCTGTTGCCTTCTTGGCAGCTTGGATTTGTTGCATTTGGATCGGGCTAGCGAAGCGGCTGGGAAACTGTGTAGAACGTGCAGGATAGCTGTAGGCTACTGTTGTGTCATGGCCGTGCGTGTGGAAGGATGGCTGCGCGTTTGCTCCGGTAAGATTCGGACTTGTTGACTTCAACGAGCGATCTAACCGTAATTTCCTGCTTTAACGATGATAACCGTCCTGGGATAATGAGAGACAGAAGTTAGCACGTACATTCAGGGGTAGAGGGTGGCAGTCACGTTCAGGTGAAAGAGCGCCTTTCAGTTGGAGTGAAAATTGCCTTAAAATTCTCTACAGATGACCCAGAGACAGGCCGCTGGCAGAAGCGATACTGTGTGTTGTCGCCGGACGAACGACGTTTGCGTTTCTTCGCGGACCCTGAGGTGAGGGTGATCTCTTTTCATTATGTGTCTGACATAGAAGGGAAGTTTTCCCCAGTCGGATCAATGCTGTGCGTTATTCTTCCTGGTGCCACCACTAGGTTGGGAGTTGTGAAGCACATATTTTTTCCCTGCAATAAGAGATTTTCCTATTTTATTTGTTGTGATCTGTGCAGGCTGTCTGGCTATCACCCACGCTTCCTGTAATAAAGTTGGACGGCAGTATTGGGGACTCTAGCGACGACGACCTGGCATTCGGTAAGAGCGCTCGGTGCACAACGACGTGAAGTATGTCGTTTGAGTTTGTACTTGTTGAAGATCCAGACCTGTATGTTTGCCATTCAAGAGCCCACTTTCATCATCTTATAGCGGTCTCCCCTGGCGACGGCGTAGTCAGTCGGAGTGAACTCGGGGGCTTTGGACCAATAGCGTTTCAACAGACCGTCGTTGTCGTTTTAGCGAGGCGCGCTAGACTCGCTAGACTTGTTCACGGGCAGACTGAAGTCTGATCTCTGTTGCTGGTACGTTTGGCAAAGTCGTCTTCATATCCTGAGTGTGTGTTCACGTTGTAGAAACGAGTTCGAGGCTGACCGCCCTGATGCCAGTACTAGTGAAAGGGCCATGTCAGTCAATGAATGAGGTTCAACCCCGGCCCGCGAGTCATGGTTTTCCGCCCCTGCTCCGGCTATTGACATAAGGCTCTGGCTCCGTTTCTTGCTGGTAAGTTATAAGATGCAATTAAATTCGGGCACGTCCCTTTCCATTTCAAGTTAGAAGCGCTGTCGTTTCTGCTAAGAGTGATAAACGTTCAGGAGTAGTAGTACGCTGTTTTCTTGCCACGACGGTTAGCATGGCCTCCTGAGATGAAGCTATGGCCCTGTAACTAGGTAATTGCAAATGAACGTTAGTGTTTCATTGTCGAGGCGCTTGCACAGCTGTGACTGGGCGTGTGATGATCAAGAAAGGTGATGCTAACGGATTTTGACCGACTTCGTGGGGTATTAAGCTAAAAGAGAAGTTAAATTGTTACTTAATTACCTCTGGTAAACTATTTGCAGAAACGTTTTTCAAGTATGTGTAGTTTAATATAATAATATACATGAAAAACAGAAGAACTCCCAAGGCACCCAAGTAATAGTTGTGATAGTCATCATTCTTTGGCAAGCAAATCGCTCTCCCTTCCCCTCTCTCTCACACACTCTTGATGCACAACACACGCAAGCATGCATGCACGCACGCACACAAACACATACGCACACACACACACTTCTCTCTCACACACACACGCACACACACACTCCTCTCTCTCTCACACACACACATTTTCCTCGCTCTCCTCAATTTTTCCTCAATTTCTTTCTCTTTCTTTCTTTCTTTCCTTCTCCCTTTAATGACACATTCATCCAACTCAGGCTTGATTCTTGGTGACATGCCAGTGCATGTCCCAGTCAGCCAGATAGGAGTCGGTGTACTTTGTCAGTGTTCTGAGGAAAATTGGCAGTTGTTCGCAGACCAGAGGTGAGATCCACGGTGATCTAGTGGTTAAGATGCAGGAGTGCAAATCCTGAGACCCCAGTTTGATCCCTGGCTGTGGCTCTCCATTTTTCCTTGATTTCTTTCTCTTTCTTTCTCTCTTTATTTCTTCCTTTCTTTCCTTCTCCCTTAACACATACACACACACTCCTCAAACTCACACACACACACACGTACATGTTTGGGTTTTTTTGTAATGCTATTATCACTGTGATTGTGTTTTCACCATGCTTACCCAGTAGCTTTACATGTCACTCACGCGTAAAACTTTTTGTACAGTGGATTATATCTTCTGGTGAGACGTGACAATCTGGTTGAAATTATTGGTATTCTGTCTTGTTTTTGTCTAAAGTGTAGCTGAGTAGCGGTGATCTTCACAACTGTATTATTACTTTCACATGGTCAGTAGAGGCAGAGGGTGGGTTCTGAACCAATTAATGCATATGTATGGGGGAGGGGGGGGGGAAGACTGTGCTAACAGGGAGGTTTAGTGTACAGGTAGTTTGTATGTGGCAGGGCCAATTGACCTCTGTTTGAACCTTGACTTGCGCAGCGCTCCTCCAATGAATACAGTGGCATTGCTAGTTGTCATGCCTGGAGGTCACCAGTTGACCCCAGAGGGAGGTGCGGCTGAATGAATACCTTCCAGATGCGAAATACCTCAATGGGACCCCTTCCAAAGTGATTCTTGCCCTTGAAAATGTATAATTTTAGATGCAAAATTTGTCATTATATGGTCACTATAGCGCTAAAAACATTTTACAATCTGGGACTAAAAATAGTACCAGCTCCTTTGCATGACATAATGAAACATGTTGGCACATGTTCCAGGTCACACAAGTGGCTGGAAAGTGGCCCGCAACTCCTTGATGTGAAAACGTGTAAAAGTAACCTGTAGAGGACATGCATGCCCCAGAGTCTAGTAGTGGGTTTAGCACACATTCAACATAAAGGGGTTTTGCTGTGGATAACAAAAATGGCAGAGCTGGAAATGTTTTCTTGTAGTACTTGGCTGTTGCGAGGACACCTTCCTTTCATCCTTCACTGTCATGTTTGAAAATTTCTGAACCACGCCCAACAGCTTCTCTTACATTGTGATTCAGAGAAGAGTGGATCAATCCCTTCAGGCTGGCATTGCATAGTTCTGTTTCCTTGTGCTTGCTCACTGGTATGCAGAAAGGAAGATGTGCATCAGTGAGCTACTCAAATAACTGCAGCTGAAATGGAAGGCATACAATTTTACTAGCTTTCTTGGGTGTTCTCCATTAAGTTGGAAACTTGTACGTGTGCATGGGCTTTGAATCCAACACTGAACAAGATCTAAATGCAGACTGACATGAGAAACTACATGTTTTGTCGAACCTGGAGCCCATGGCTGACAGTTGTAAGCGCAACCTCTAGAAGTGGATATGACTTGTACTTGTACCCTGACCTGGCCCGGTGGTGGGGTTCTACAGGTTTACCTGTACACTAAACCTGCCTAGTGTCAAAAAAAGGCTTGACTTGTGTGAAGGATAACCAGCATGTAAGGGCCCCAAACCAACAACCAGACTAGTACTGCTCATAAAAATCAACTTATAGGCTAGGGTGTATCCCCCTCATTAAAGTGTACTGCACAGGGCATATTCTAGCTGGGCTTTTCACCTGCAAGCTCCATACAGAGCTTATGAAAGCCTTCTGATAGACTTCATGCACTATCTACTATATGTATGTATACACATACTCATAAACATTGGACTGATGTATTATTCCC
>JAOWAW010138076.1:0-2500 GCA_028565695.1 Nicola tetela
TTCCACCCGTCTACGCGAAGTGAAAGGCTGCGTGATATACGTGTATTTTGTTGCTAAGGAGTGGTTGCTAAGTTGATAACGATGTGTTTTCCTGCCCTTAGTCAGATTCGTTTGCCATTCTGCACATACATGAATTCCGCCAATCTACATGTGATGAATTTGTGTATCCTATATGGCCTATTGCAAGTGTCTGTAACAATCAATTTCATTTTTGCATAGAAATAAGTTGTCCATGAGACTCGTTGAGAGCACCGAGAATCGCTATGGTAGGCCTACATGTATTACACAAGTGGAACTACCACTGCAGTGGATGGCAGGTGTCGATCTACGCTAGCGTATTGGTTTTCCGTGACGGCTACACTGGCGTAGGCTGGTCACGATACCTCAGAGTCTGCACCCGACTGCTCTCGGTAGACACCTACTACCAACTACTACTGACACTTTCTCCCACATTAATTTTTCCATCGATATCGACACCGACATGCACCAAGACAACAGGATCAATAATTTCATCCATAGTTCAAGAAAACCCACAGTCTGTTCACGGCGTGGCTACAACTCCTACTCAGGCAGAGGTTGTTCTTCACGCCAACGACCGGAGGATAGAGCTTTACGGACCTCACTTTTCGAGCGAAAATAAGGTAAGGCATTCAATCAGTATTTCGTTGCTTAGGACTACTTCTCTTACCAGGTAACGTTTAGACGGTATCTCGCTTACCTATCATTAGAGCTTCATCTCTGTCTACTCCCCAGTATAGGAAGTAAGCCCCGAAACTACAAGTTGTAGTCCCCTAGTTTGTGGAATCGAGGTACCACAGCTTGAGGCATGTCCTACACCGAGTCCGAATCCATCCATGAGACCTTGCCGTCTGCAGGTTAGCTGACCAATGTAATTGTGTCTCAGCAGATGTCTCGAAAGACATTCATTCGCAAGGCCCACCGTGATCATTCTATTCATGGGCGGAGACTCGGAGAGCTGGTTCTTCTGCATGCGCGAGGAGACAAAATGACTGCTGTCTCTGTATGCATGCGTCAGACCACAACTGGCCACTGTTAGTAGGATGATGAGTTTCGAACACGTCACAGCTTTATTTCTCTCCCGTACATGATAATTATTGTTCGATGCACCTGAAGCCAGACTTATCGTTCTATTAATTTTATACTGGCAGTGTGCGGCGAAGCAGACTTGAACAGCCTGGGTGAGTGGCTTATTATAAGCAAGACAGGAAGGTATACGTAGATCCAAATCTGGCGATTATGAAGCCCACATTGCATTTGTTCGAACTTTGCAGATCGATTACCAAGTGAAATAATTATTGCACTGTAACAGTTGCTACTTACTGTTTGACTGACTCGTATTGTCCCGAGTGCTTGTGTCGCACTTTGTGTGCCAGTGTATAGACTTCGAAAATTCTCCTATTCAATAACACATTAGCATTTTGTTTAGCCCGAGCCTCTTCAAAACTGAGAAGAAAGCCCATCATGGGTCCATTTATTGCCTTGGCATGCATGGACTTCCACAAAAGTCAGCTTGGAGCTGGCACAGTGCACGTGGCCAGGGTATGCGGCTTGCTATAGCAACAAAACAAATGGTGCCAAAACTAAGTATTTTTTGACCAGCGACAGTTTTGGTTGTCAGAACTTGGTCGGCGCACAGTCCTCAAGCCAATATCGATGGTTCAGGATGCTCTTTTCGCTTGCTTTGCTCTCCGGGACAGCATCTTTCTCGAGCTTGTCAGGCTGCTCTGTGGACGTTTCATGTTATGAGCAGGAGTTGGCGCTATCGAGTGATATTAGCAAAAGTTGGCTGTTCGGGATGAGTTCAGTGCCGATGAAGGAAGCCGCGGAGGTGAAGGAAACTCCACCAGCGTCGGAAGTTCAGCCAACGACGTTGGCGAGGACTTCGCTTTGATCTGAGCTTCAGTAGTGATGGAGACGACGTCGACTGAACGTGAAGAGGCAAAGGATGTGTGAATGGACGGAGCTGAGACAGAACTAGGCGAGAAGAGGGTGTGTGGGTAGACGTGGACCATCGGCGGCAAGAGTCGGCGGACCTGTTGTCGGCGAGGGTGCGGACGGCAACATGGATATAGAAGAAGACGGGCAGCATCCGTGAGTGCCTCTCAAGAGTTCTGTATGGAGACCTTCTGACGTTCCCTGGGTGCAATTACAGTCTACCTTGAACTGTGATACTGCCTGGACTTCACCTCGAAAAACATTTCTGCCAATTGGCCATGAGATGGCTAGGTGATATGCATGGCGCGAAGTTTTTCTTCAGTCCTAGTATTTGCGATTCCTGTTTGGTCAACATTTCCTTCGATTATTGTCCTGGTATTTATCGTTTTGAACAGCTGGATAGAAAGGAATATACAGGTTGTCGTACAAATGTTGTAGGATTAAATCTCTGTTCTGAGGAAAATGCAGGGATTTGAGTTCCCATACAAACTCAACGGCCCATAAAGGGTTAATGTGGTGGTTGCTAGATGAGAGGGTGTGTGCT
>JAOWAW010138076.1:7500-11012 GCA_028565695.1 Nicola tetela
CTTCAGCCTCCTCAGTGATGTTTCCATTATGCCATGAAGCTCACCGATCCTGTTTGTCTCTTGTTGATAGCTGTCATGAAAGTGACAGCGATGCAGACTGCACCTATGAACTTATGTCACCTTCAGCCTCCTCAACGATGTTACCATTATGCCATGAAGCTCGCCAATCCTGTTTGTCTCTTGTTGATAACTGTCATGAAAGTGACAGCGATGCAGACTGCACCTATGAACCTATGTCACCTTCATCCTTCTCAAGAACATCACCATTACGCCATGAGGTTCAGGAATCTTGTTCTTCACCTGTGGACAGTTGTAATAGGAGCAATGCCAAAGCTGACCGCGATTATGAAGCCATGTCACTATCCTTATCAGTGTCATCACTGACTCTTGAAGCATGCAGAGCATGCTCACCTCTCAGTGAAAGAAGACCGTTGCGCTGGCATTCACTTCAGGAGAAACACGAGAAGCTGCCAGTCCCTAAGCGTAACCCAGTGAGAAAATCCTATTCGTCTGGCCTAGACTTTGAGCAGGAACGCAGACACTTCCAGAAAAGTGCAGCAAGACTTCAACCTGTATCCAGCAATGATCATAGCATGGGCCTTGCCAGTGAGACAAGCTATGTTGAAGCACAGGATAAAGAGGAGTATGTCGATGCGGAGAGGATCTTGTCCACTTCAGATGATGATGAATTTTTTACAATGGGTGACAAACTTCTGAACTTATCTATAGGGAAGATAGGCTATTCAAATGTTACCCCAACAGAGGAGGGGAGAACCTCACGCATTTATGATCATGTGCCGTTGCTATTTACCGATGAGAAGATGTCAGAGCAGATCTCGCTTACTGGTAATGGAAGTTTACGTCAATGGCGCAGCATGGAGCTCTTACATCAATGTGACAGTTCAAATTTAGCAGAAAACATGGATGATCATTTGCAACCATTAGCTCGGCCAAGATCAAGAAGCATCGAAGCGGGGGATATGTCGATTTTGAACGCACGGCAAGAGTGCTTGCTACGAACAATGGCTACTTGACAACAGACAACACAGAGTAAAACACACACATACACACATGGGTATATATGCACATATTCAGCAATGATGTATTTCAAATCAGTCATTCCCATATATGCAAGAGAGAGAGAGAGAGAGAGAGAGAGAGAGAGAGAGAGAGAGAGAGAGAGAGAGAGAGAGAAAGAGAGGAAGAGAGGGAAATTTCTTCAACTCCAACCCACCTTCAATTCTAGGTCACTCTTTTTACCTCCTTTGCATAATGCCAGCTCTTGGCAAATTGCAGCAGCAAAACAGTTTTGGCCAACAAGAGATTCTTTCTTCCTGCCATTGTGCACCACTGACCCATATAATTCACTCCTGGATCTTTGTCATTTGTTTCATCATCTCTGACCATTTTAAGTGATATTTCCCTGCGGAAAATCTTTTTTTTCACTATTTTTAGAGTCATATTTGGTTTGTCCTTCTCTTCTTTTTGGCTGTTCATTCTTCTCTTGCTGCAGTTTGCGTATGTTTTACCGCCTTTGTCAAAACTACACTTCGTCTTAATGGTGATTATTTTGGTGTGATTGCAATGCACTGCTCACAGAGTTTTGTATTGTATAATGCCTGTGATCATCTGAGAGGAGCAACAAAAAGCTGCTACTCATGTCCACTATATCGAGTACTAGTACATTTTCACTGGGAATTTGCCACTCACACTTTTTTCTCTTGATGATGCTCTATCATTTTTTTTTTCTCTCTCTCACACACGCACACTCTCATTCCCTCATTCTTGCATACAAATGCAGTCAAATGGCATGTCTGCAAACACAGTGGCACACTGACCAGATATTGGGCCATTGTGCCCTCACCTATGAAGGCGTAATTCATGAAAGTCCTGCCTAAATTCTCTGTGTGGGGGAGGGCAGCTTTTCAATTGATGGATGTAGTACTATGCTGCCTGCAAGATAGGTATTGGGCAGGGTGAGTTGTAGTCTTGGATACATATGCAGCACTGGGTAGTGTTTCTTCAATACCGTATTTGGTAGAACTATAGGGATGGGATTACAGCAGGTGAATAGCATTTCCAGTGCTGAACTTTTTATTGCTGAAAGTTGGACACAGAAAATGAACTTCCACAGACCAGGTTGTGACCATTTGTTGCCATGGTAATGAAGTCACATTGCTTCTTACTTGTCTCCATCATACATAAGAACACACTGCAAGTCAGGGCTAAATCTCTGATTAAGTGTGAATTCCTATGCATGCATGGCATATGGGATAACGTCAGCTACAGCTTCATGATGCATCTCACACCAGCAGCCAAATGCTAGACATTTCTGGGGACCAGCCGCTACCTTGGAGGATTTTCCACACAAAAAATGAAAGAATGATTTTGAATGGTAAGACTTCACTGCCTACTTATTGTAGTTCTATATTTTGGGACATTTCAGTCTACTTGCCTAGACCTTCATCAAGTATGGATCATTGTTCTTTGTCCATACCCGTGTGGTAAAGGTCTAGGCAAGCAGGCCAAAACTTCGGACAGAACTATAATCTGGAGTCACTGTGTTCCCAGAGTGAAGTGTGTTTAGACAAAAATGACTTTGTCGAAAAACATGATTTTTTTGGACAATCGACGGCATTGGATGGGTAATTGGACAAGTTGGAAGCATTTCTATGAGAACACATCTTGTTTTGTATTTAGCTTAGGTTCTACAGTTTACACACGTACTCGAGTCACAGCACCCCTCCCCCTCCTCCCCCTCCCCCAATCCTCCAATAATCCCTTCATGTACCAAGCTCTAGGTTCTGAACATGCAATCGGTGGTTGTACACAGGGCCGCATCTATGGAGTCTAATACATGTATATAAAACAGCAGGATGGCCACAGGAGAACACAGACAAAAAGCTTGCAATGCACAAGGTGTGTGCATATTGTCTTTTGACCCACTCACTCACCAGAGGCCTTTATGCTCCTTTATTCTCACCAAAGGCAAACCGACCCAATCAATTGATTGTCTGCTATATTCATTTTCCTTCTTCTGGTGATTGGTCTGTCTTCATCTTTGTTTCTCCACGCGGCTTAGATTGGACTCTGGCTGGTGCAGTGTGAAGATGTTCAAGCTCCTACAGATGACTTCGCAATTGATCAACACGGCACTGCCTCGTCTGCCACGGTGGAAGTTGTAGCTCAAGGACCCTGCCCATTTAAGCACCACTCCAATGACTCATCTTGCACTTGGTATTCAGGTCAGGTAAGCTTTGATGTATATACTCCTCACCAACTGCAACTGCAAAATGGACAAATGATTCGTCCATCTTTGCCTCTTTTGTTTTCTTGTTGAGCTTGTGTTTGATGCTGAGTGATCACTTATTTTTCACATTTGGAAACAGCTTTTCCAGCCATGTATGAAGCTCTAGCCCATCAACCGCAGCACCTCACATGGCACCAAACCATTGGCTGTATGAGGCGTCACTTGGTGCTGAAAAGAAATATGGAGAGAGGGGAGGGAGGGG
>JAOWAW010138109.1:0-11012 GCA_028565695.1 Nicola tetela
GGGGAGGGGGGATGCACACGTTTGTGCATGTGTGGTGCATATACATATGACAATCTCTGTGTGAGTATGTCTGTTTGCTGCATATACATGTTTGAATATGTATGTGTCTGTGTGTGTGGTGCATGCTACTGTGTGAATCTCAGTCAGGATTTGTGTGTATGATGGTGCACTGGCCCACCCGTTTTTTTAATCAGTGTTACGTGTTGAGCACATGTGTCTCAGACCCGCCGCATAAAGAAAAAAAAACATGAAGGAGCATGCCATGTTGACTGATGACAGTGAGATTGGTATGCTGTGCCTTCTATGGCAACCTAGTCACCAGCCTGTACACTGCCACTGTTGATGTGCATGCACGCCGGAGCCATTTCCAGCCAAACTGTAGATCTACTACATGCACACATGTGTGATTCTACCAAGCCCTTTTATATGTAGGTCTTGCGGTGTTGCCTGCAGCGTATCACACCGTAAACATTTCCATTTCAGCTGGAATGGGAGGCCTGTCTCTCCTGGTTAAACTAGTACATGCTTCCTTGCTCTCTCTCTCTCTCTCTCTCTCTCTCTCTCTCTCTCTCTCTCTCTGCCGTCTCTTTCAAGTTCGGTAGTGTCACAGGTATGAATGTTTGATGAGTGATGAATGAGTCACCAGCAGAGTACAGTTTGTTTAGTTTTCAGATTTTCAAGCTAGATCCGGAGAATTCAATACAGCCAATGCCACATCAAAAATTGGTTTGTCAATGGCATGTTTAAGAAGGTAACAACAACATTATGTTTCAGCAAGCGTTTCAAAGATTGAGCGCCATTGTTTGGTGTACAGTTGCGTATTTGGCAATGTTGTAAAGGTCTTTTAAGCGTTTCCTCTGCTAAAAGAATGTGACAAGTAGCACTACCTTGGTAGTCCCATGTCTATGTGTTTGAGAGAGGGCAGGCTATAACAGTGTTGTGTGTGGCGTGGCATGGTATGGGACTGCATGTGAAGACATGAGTGTGTGGCTCCGTTTGGGTATATCAGTGTGTGGGGCCTTATGACATGTATGCACAGTATCTCAAGCATTACAATTTTTGACTGTCAGCTGCAGCAGCGTGTAAACGATTGCTGGAGAGGGATTTGCCTTACATTTCAGCTGAGTTAATATCATCTGTCATTCGCCAGGAAGGTGCTGCACTTAGTGCAAGTGGAGTGACTGCCCATTATCTTCATGGCTCTCTGCCAATAGGAACTCCAGTGGAAATGATGGTAGCTACATTGGAGTATGGCTTTAAAACTGAGGACCAGATCACCCTTTCACCACAGGTTACTCTTGGTCCTGATGGCAACCCTTCTCTTGCTTGCCCAATGAAATTGTTTATACCATTTGACATCCCGGTGGGAAACAATGTGACTCTGATGAAAAGTGAAACAGCTTCCACAGAGCAGTTTGAATGGCAGTCAGTCCCTGAGGATGACTATGTTGTCTGCGATGGCATGGTGACCATAACGACAAAGGGCAACACAATTTATCAGGTGTTTAGTAGTCCCAAGGATGAAAACTGGCACATTACTATAGAAGGCAACATTATGTACTTCTCGCTGACAGCAAAGAATGAATGGGACTACAAAGTTGTCCAACTTCAATGCTCTGACAAGGAGGCTGTGTGCACCTCTGAAAGGGGAAAGTTCAAGCTTCTCCATGAATCTAGTGATACAATCAAAATCCGTCAACCACCATGTATTGACTTGTGTGTGGCTATGTCTGCTTATAATGACAATATACAGCTATTGAAAAGCCCATACACCCGTGAGAGACTTCACCGACCTGAACCTCTCCATGAGAAATTCTATGTACGGATCATCAGCAAGACCAGAAAAGGAGTGGCTGTGGCATCCAAAGACATGAAACTCTCCGATGTTTACATGTCCACTGAAGGAGACTTCACAGAGCGTTGGCAGTGGCAAGTTGAGCCTCGGTGTGCTACTCATTCCCATGGATTTGGTGGGCTGTCAGTTCAACTTGGAAAACTTACAATTGAGGTGATGGATAAGGGTCATCCAATGGATAGAGGCAACCCACAAAACAAGCTGACATTTGCAGAATTGAGCAAGGCCACCGAAGATATACAATTCACACTGGACTGGAATGAGCTCAAGGTAAATACACATTTTTGTCATTCTGAAACGGCAAAAAGTTGATAGTAGTAAGGGCTGGTGTATTGTATTGTTGTAGTAGTAGTGGCTGGTGTATAATATTCTCACAGTTACACCACAGAGCCTGCCACTATGGGTCCGGTGATAACAGGGCCGACCAAACAACTGACAGCTGAAGGAGAACAGAGAGATAGTCACAATTAGGAGGCTAACTGCTGATAAAAGAGTATCAGTATGCAGCAAGCATAGAAGGATATAAAAAAGGAGAAACACAACTGCATATGTATTTACACCGCTGCCCTTCACCTAGGGTCGGTGACAGAAAAAAAACCCAGCAGAGATGTTACAGAATATTGATAACATGTGTAGGCCACCTTAAACTTGCTGCCAGAGTGCTGTTTTGATTGAACAGTTGCATGTTCTTGAGCTATGTATTGTACTTGCTGCTCTGGGCTTCTTCTACTAGTACTCATACTTGCTTCTTCTTTCTCCTGATGTCTGGCCCGGACTAAAACTGTTACATCTTCACAGTTGTTGATGTGGTGGCTGGGTGTCTCTGGAGATTGGGCTATATGGCTGTATTAAACTACATCTGGGGTCACAAACTGTGTGAAGTACTGGGTTTCGTGTGCACTTGTTGTACCCATGATAATGGCAACAAAGTTAGATGGTTTCCTTCGGCCCTTCAGAGATAGTGTTGATGATTTACAGCCATTTTGGAGAAAGGTTTGAAGTTGTAGCTAATTTGCAGCAGTGGGCCGCAGATGAACAAAAGGCTGCAAAATTTCCCCTTTTTCTCAAGGGTGAAGCATTTACTGTGTGGAGTGAGTTCTTGTTGAATGATCCAAAGGACCCAAAACAGATAAAAGAGAGAGAGAGAGAGAGAGAGAGAGAGAGTGAAGGAGGCATTTGGAATTACGCCTGTTCAAGCGTACCAGTTGTTTCAACAACAGTGCTTGAGAGCAAACAGGTCGGTGGACAACTATGCTGCCGACTTGAATTGTCTTTTGACGTCCAGGCAGAGTATGCATGTGGATGGTAAGGATAGTGTCATAATCAAGCAGTTTATTTCTGGTTTGCCAGCAGAGTTTGCCAAGCAAGTCAGGATTACTGTAATGTTCGGCATATAAGCCGCAACATGGTAAAAGACAGACCCCCGTTTTTCCTCATTCCGACACTACATATCATATTTAATGCTATTATGGTAGTACATTCAGTGTATTAGACACAGGGTGACTTTTGGGGGGAAATTTTTACATTAAAACGGTGGATAACATCCCGACAATTATGGTCCTCGAAAGACAGAGACCATCTCCGAGTGTGTTGAACTTCTACGCCCAATGTGAAATGCTGAAAGGGAATCTGGTCAAGCCAGTTGAGATGCAACACTGGCAGCCCAGACACAGTCCAGTCCTGATTCCCATATTGGCACAGCTTATTCTCGAAATAGGAGATCTGTACAGTGTTACAAGTGTCAGAAAATGGGCCATTTGGATCATGAGCACATTGGTGCCAGTGCTGCTGTATATTGACAAAAAAGGGCACTGATATTTCATTTCTGTGACAAGGAAGGGCGTGTAATGCGGTATTGTGCAGTGTTCAAGTAGTACAAAAGCAGTAGGGCTGCTAAAGATGGAAGGCCTTGAGCTGCATCTGCCGATGAGCCACAGAAAAATACCCAGTGCTTGTGCATACGTTCAAGAGGTGGAAATAATTTGCTACAATTGACGTTGATATTCACTGCAATGATGACCTCATCCACCGTGTATATGCTGCAGTAGATTGTTCACCACGTTGCCTCTAACTCATCAGCTTGTTGAAAAGTTTGGCCTCAGGGTTTTACGAACTGATGCTAGGGTTCTGACTGCGGATGACAGCCCTCTGCAAGTTCAAGGAGAAGCCACCTTGAAGTAATCCCGTAAAGATATATGGCTGCCTCAAATATCATTCACATTTCTGATAGTTCCTCATTTGAGTTCCTGTGCACAGACCCAATCATTGGTCACAACTTGATTGAATATGCTGGCCGTGTTGATATGCAGTATGAGAACAATGTGCTTCTGCAGGTGGTGTTTGAGAAGAGTGCAGCACCAGCTGTCACTAGTTCTGTTTCTTGCATACCTGATGACTCTGTTGGAACAGAATCTTTCCATCATGCTTATGTTGAATGACTGAGTAATGGTAGTGTACTTCTATAGGCATCTGACATTACCATCTGATGGTATACACCTGACAAAAAGTGGGAAATGTGCTGGAAATCAAAAGAAGACTGTGCACCTGCCCATTGCATTGGATCCGGTCTCAGTGAATACCCATAATCCAAGCTGTCTGTTGAACAAGAAGAACATTTTGAGACTGAGATCAGGAAGTGGATCAAGAACCTTTGGCTTGTACAACACAATCCAACGATCCACGGTGAACCTCAATGTGTCTTGCCTCTTCTTGCAGCCACTCAAGAGCACAAGTCTACAACACCAGTTAGACTGTGTCTTATTTATCATTTGTTGAAACAGAAGTTCATGCCCTATCCCAGCGCTGATTCCCTCACCTGTGGTGAGAGTATTCATAGATGGTGCCAAGCAGGTGTGCCTAATGGCTATCAATGTACTGATTGAGATTAGCAAGGTATATCTCCAAGTTTATGTTCCACCAGAACTTCAACAGTACTGGTGTGTTTTGTGGAGACACAAAGTCTATGTGCTTGAGTGCATGGGTTTTGGGCTCGTAGTCACCCCCAAGGCAATCAGTTTGATCATTAAACTGGTTACTTAGGAACTGAATGGCGTAGACAACTATGTAGACGACCAGCATAGCTCTATTCCGGTATACGCGCGCACAAGATTTCTGTGAGAAACCTGGTGAGCAAGAAGCGCTCGCCAGAGGGACTAATTCTGTTGCTGAGAAAACCTCCTTGAAGAAAAATGTCTGCCCAGGATTTGCAATAACCTTGTAGTCAGGCATTGAAACTTGGCACTTTAGTAAAAGGTAACCTCCCGGTCCTGAAAACAAGCAAGAATGAACATCCATTCCTGGGCTGGTAATAGCGTTCGCTCGTCCCTCAAGTCGCTGTAGATCCCATAATTTTAACCATGTCCCAAGAATGACGTCAGGTCTATTGTGATCAGAGCCGTCTGTAGACCAAATTGTGAGAAAATTTGGAAAACTCATTGTTGCGTTCTCAAGTTTATGGCTGGAGCAGTGAAGAGATACCATGCAAAGTATAGTGGGAGCTGCAACCTGTCGCATCAAAATCATGCTTGAATGCATTCAGAAGGTTACTTGGCTGTTGTATCAGAGGCTAAAGTGATTTGACATTGCCCAGGATAGGTTTCCAGACTCTTCCCTCTTGTCTTTCACCCTTGGCAGTGACTAGACCGCTTGGCAGGCAGACAGGAAGGTAGCCAAGTCCATAGCCAAAGCTGAATCTCTACTACACAAGCTGCGTAAAACCTATGGCTAACCTGTTGTTCAGGGTGTTGGCTGTTGACTGCAATAGTCATGAGCACCATAGGAAAGCTGCAGCAGTTAGACTTTCCTTCGTTGGTGAGCAAGGTGAGCGCTGCTTGACAGCCTTGATGGGGTGCATATATGCATACATTTCCAGCATGTGGATACACTTGGATACAGTGCATGCATATGCCGCAATAGAGCTAAGCTGTAGATGACCCAGAGTCCCTTACAGATGCAACTGAAGCCTGCCTTTTTGAGTATGGATTACCAACCAAACGAGCGAAGCCTGCCAAGAATGCCCGTGTGCTTGGCCTGCAGTTACATCCAGATGCTGATGGCATGATTTCGTGGAAGCACAAAGACAGTAAAGTGGTGGAGAGTTGAAGTGACTGGGAAATTGAATTGCAGCTACCAGCTTCACTGAATTGTTCAGTTGGTGTGGGTGATTGTTGGGACATTACATTATGCGTGGCTGGCTGTGCCCCACATGTGTGTATGTCAAGCATCTTGTGGGCAAATCTCAGATTGGCTGAGACGAAGCAGTCTCTGGCTATATTCATGAGTGTTGTGTTGATCTGGCATGCCACATACAGCTGTACAAACCAGTCCAAAGTGTTTGGCATGCGGATCCTTCCGCTGGTATATGGAAAGTGTGGTGTGATGCATCGAATTTGGCTATCACCACTAAGTTGACCCAGGACAACAATGTGATCAAAGATGACAGCTGGCTTAGAGCTAGATAAAGATGATTAGTGTCACATCAATGTGGCAGCGTGAGAGGCAGTGTTGAAAGTACTTGACTTGGCTATTCACTGTAATGTTCAGATTTACATTGTAACAGATTCAAAGATTGTTGCTGGATGGTGTGTTCTGTACTCAACACTTGTGTGAGAGTTTGTGGCTTTTACAAATCTCTGGTGGGTCTACGTTAATAAAATGTTTGAGGACACCGTGTCTACAGCTGGAATGGATGTGTCAATGGAGGGGATTTGTTCACAGTCCAAATTAGCTGATTGTATCACTCGTGTACCATCATCATGGCCTTTCTGTGGCAATGTGGAGAATGTGACCACGGTGTTGCCAAGCTGTGCATTAACCCCTCCACTGTCGCTTGGAAAACTCGTGATGAACAGCAGATAGATGAAGAGATTCAAGCTATAGTTGCACTTTTGCAGGTCGGTCAGCCAAGTACTAGTGATACACTTAAGAGCTACCAAGGCCAATTAAGTCTCTGTGAATGGCTGTTATGGAGTCCTTGGCAAGAGCCCATTGGCAGTGAATTATGTGTGCCAGTAATCCCCGATAGTTTGCAAGCAGGTGGCTGTCCTGAATGCTCACTGTAATGCCATCCGTGTCAACTGTGAGACCACATGGCAAAGTCTCAAACACTGGTGATTCTTCCCTGCCCTGGCAAATCAGTGCCGACAGTGTGTGCAGTGATGTCACTAGTGTCGTGTGGCTAATCCTGCGAAGGACCTTAGGCCACCAGTAGTTCGTGAAGATACACTAACTATACCATGAGAGGTAGTTCAGATAGACACCTTGTAGCTTGGCAGCAATCACGGCGACTCTCATCACTTTGTATTGGTGTGCATTGATATGTTTACTCATTGGAGGGAAGTTGTGTCACTGCCTCGCCATGATGATTCCAGTGTGGTATGGGAATTTATCGACTTATGCTCACAATTTGGTCCTCCATGTGTAGTTTGGTGTGACAATGGCCCAGAGTTTAGGAGTCATAATTATTGAACAGGCTCTCTTTGAAGTCTTTGGAGTATCTGTGACCCATGGTGCAATCTGACACCCACAATCACAAGGTAATGCAGAATGCTTCAATTGCACTCTCCTGTCATTGATACGTAAAGCTGTGGACAGTGGAAGTGACTGGGAAATTGAATTGCAGTTGCTCCTGTTCTACTATCATGTGTGACCACATGTTGTGTTGAAGGTATCCCCCATTCAAACCATGCTTGGTCACAGTCAGTGCGACTTGACTGTCGAGTCCTTAGTTGAAGAGTTCCGCTACTCCCTGGATACTTGGATCACTACCATCTGTGAGAGTGCAGCCGGAGTCCGTGACTATGTCGACAAGCAACTGGCTCCCCTCGATGAGGAGTGCACTTGTGAAGACTGTCCGTACACTGTCGGCAACCAGGTGCTACTTCACCAGCAAGTGCTTGCTACCATTTGATCCAGTTCCTGGCTGGCATGTATTACATGTCATATCACCAACAACTGTTGTGATATCCTAGGATGATGGCAAGAAGGAGAAAGTTGTAAATGTTGGAGTCCTGAAGCATGATGTTTTTTCGTCCTAAGAGGAGCCTCTTCCTGATCATACAGACATTGAGAGCGAGAGCAACAACGATGAGCCTGCAGCCATTAGAATATATATACGACCTCTGCCTCAACCAGAACCAGGATATGCTTTGTGAGACCGCAATATTTTGAGGGCCTCCGATCAGCTTGTTGAGTTTGGTCAACATTATCATGGGGTGGAGTGGAAGGAATTCTTGCTAACATTGCTCTTTCCTCTAGTTGAGCCTGAACCTGTGTGTCAGACATTTTTTGGTTTTGTATTTTTCAATTTCTTCTATGCTGTTTGTCTGCTCTACTTGTTATCAGGAGGAAAGATGTTATGGAATATTTATAACATGTGTAGCCCACCTTAAAACTTGTTGCCAGGGTACCGTTCTGATTGAGCACATGCATGTTCTTGAGCTATGTGTGGTACTTGCTGCTCTGGGCTTGTTATACTAGTACTCTTACCTTTGTTCTTTCTTACTGGTGTCTGGGTCTGACTAAGACACTCTTACTTCCTCCCACTTGTCGATGTGGTGGCTGGTTGTCTCTGGTGATTGGGCTATAGGGCTTTATTAAACTACAGGAGAAAAAGTGGGACATCAACAGTGTACTTCACCATTCTAATCAACCTACACTGTAGCACAATTTGTAAAGATAATTTAATCCACCTAACAGCGAAACTCCAAGCACACATTTTCAACACAGTTCAACTGGGCTTTTGGGATTGGAAAATATGTCAAAATTAGCAAGTACAGAAACCTTTTGGTGGAGAAAAGAGGGAAAGCTAAACCATGTGGCAGGCAAGGACAGACCAACCATGATGATTGTCACCACTTTGCACTAGTGCATTTGTTGCCAAAATGGCGCTGAGGCCTGTACTATAACAAATGGTTTTCAGGTAACCACCGCATTGAGACCACATTCTAGCTATGTCAAAAAAACTCGTTTATTTGTGTCTGTCACAATGTTTGGCCAACAGAGCAAAACTTGTTTGATAGTAGTAGTGGTTAGTGTATTGCATTGCCACAATGAACAGAATAAAAGAAAGTCAGGAGAACAACGCTCTAGAAACGGAAAGCTAATCATTCAAACTGTCATCCATATGGCAGTTCTGAGACTCTGTGCAACACCATCCTCTCTGATGTTGAAGATGGCAGCATGGAATTCCTGCTCATGCCGCTGTGGTAGCTCCTCTTGCACAAGATTATGGGTGCCATAACCAGCTGATTCTATCCCTGCCCAGGCTGCTCTAGTGCTTCGCCTGAGTATAGCTCCACAGGTTGTGCTTTGTGCATGGACGGTTGGGCTAAAATTCTGGTGACAACATTGCAGTACTATGATTAAGACGGTGGTTTGCGGTGGGTAACTGCACAGCTGCAAATTCCATGAATGGCTTGCCTAAGATGGCTGATGATCAGGTGTGTTGAAGGATCTGGCAGTGAGGCTTAGGTGTATAGCCAATGCTGGGCAGAACAAGTCTGTGTGACTGGTGTTGTGGATACTGACTGATGAAGCAAGTACATTAGATACAGTGCAAGGTGATTTGGTTCCATTGTGAAGGATGGCAGGCCAACAGCTGAGGACCAGGGTTTGCATCGTTGACCAGTAGGTAGCATCGAGCAGTTCAGGGAGCCTTGCCAAGCAGAAGCACATTTTGCATCCTATAGTAAGGTACACATGTGGCTGGCCAATGAGGACAGTAGTGCATATCTGCCAGAATGGTGGTGTACTTGCAGGGGAGATAACACAGGCAGATGAAAGAAAGACAGGGTGTAGGCAATAAGCAATGCACTACAATAACATTCTTCTCTTTCTGAAAAAAGGCCTTACTTGATCCAAATGTGGCTGTATCCACATCAAACCAAAACACACTAGAACACTCAACTGGACAACAGACACGGAGTACTTGGTATACCCAATGCTCTGGCTTCCTACAAATCTGCCAGCCAGTCAGATGTATGAAAATATATCAATGACCACATTATGTATCTGCCTGATGCCTTCTCTCACACTGATTCCTGTGGCTCTCTTGCTATAGTCCCTAGCATTAGATATTATTGAAGACTTTCCAAAAAAAGAGAACTACTGTAAGCATTGGTAATATGAGGCCACTAATGATCTGAGCGTGTTGTCATAGAAGGCAATCATGAATGCACCACTTACTGCTGGTGAATGATTAACCTTACATAATTAAACATCCCAGACCACACCAGTGACTTACACATGGTCCTACTGTTCGAGCTGTCTATGCAGTTTCATTAACAGGACAAACCAACAATGCAGGCATAGACACTTTAAATTACTTAAATAGAACATGGTAGGCAAAGGGCACATGTAGAATAGAATGAACAGAAGTAACTTACCAAGAAGTTCTGGACCACTTATCTTCCAGGGCTAGGAAGGCTCACACACGTGCGTTCTTTGACCTAGCGGTACGTCTATTGTTTCGTCAAGTGAACCCATTATGGTCCTAGCTGTTGTCTTTGTGTAACCACAGCATGAGTGCTTCAAGTTGCACACCATTGCACAATAAATATCATGAAATAAAGCAGTTTAGTCTGGCACTTGAAGGGATAATGAAATGCAGGCATAGGTACCCAAGTGGTCTTGTGCTACACTAACTTCCTCGTACGAAATATTCAGTTGGCTTACTTGATTTACCAGTACATCAAATTATGTGTGGTGTGAAAGGTGCCTTTTTTTAGACCTCCCCAGCACCAGTTGCAGTGATGGGGCTCCTTACAGAGTTTCATGCACCATCGGATGACTGCAAAACATACTCAAATCTGTAATTGAGTGACCAAGCACCTAGCCTCTACAATCAACTTCTGCAAGCCTGTTGAATGAACAGTTACATTATCAGACAAGCTGAGCTGTTTTAAACTATCTAGAACCACTGAGCCAATCTGCAGATTAGCTGAGCAGGTTCGATTGTTTAGCTTCAGATTTGTTCTTCAGTTGTGCAGATTTGAGTCCATCGTGCAGTCTAAGCCAGCATGTGCAAAAACAATGATAATCTGATTATGATTCTCCCTGCATTTGTTGCAGTGCTGCAACAAAAGATTGTTTCTGAAATAATATTCCCCCTAACCCCACGACTACAAACAAACGGAAGTTCTTGTAAATCCATTCATAT
>JAOWAW010138131.1:0-11011 GCA_028565695.1 Nicola tetela
GAAGAGATGGATGTCCGAACTTATCGTGCTCTGGCGCAAGCACAGGCTCGATTACCACACCACCCCAAGCCATCTCGGCCAGTCGAGCATCATTGTCGCGGACATCATTATGGCCCTTTTTGATCAGGCCACCTCGCGAACAATCCAGGGCATGCTGCAAACTGAAAGGACTGTCACAACCGTCACACGTTTTGGGAAGTCCCACTGGTTCGCGGTGATACCTTAAAGCTAACTGATCCCTGAAATGAGTGGCTGAGAGATCGTAGTTCTCCTCAGCCAGCGGTAAAACCGTTAGCCAACCAGATGCATCTCCATCAACGATCGTGATAATGTGCGCCTCTGCTCACGCGGCATGCTATTCAAAAGTTCGGTCTGCTTTCCAAGCTCAGCTGTCTCTTTCGCCTTCCAGGCCTCAACAAGGGATTTGTGACAGTGTAGATTATATGCAGATAAATCCACACTTGTGCCTAAGCGCACGGCGTCCTGAAGAATGTTAGTTGCTGTTGTTGAAACTCTATAGGATGTAGCCGCTGTGGCAACAGGGTCATGAATGGCCAAGCCACCCCTCTTCGCTAAGAGACTGAACAGTTCATGCTCTCATGACAAAGCTTCTCTTCCAAGAACAGCCGGGGAAACCTCTTGGCGAATAATTTCACGCAGAGGCAGAAATTCGTCGTTAAAGCCGGTAACGACGCGCTGCAAGTAGGTCCACTCATGAGACAGTGAGTGCGTAAAAGTAGAGTAGGCAGCCTGCAGGTACTTCACCGCTGCTTGCGACAAACACTGGACAGCCTTCACCCACGCGTTGATCTTCTTCCGAATCAGTTCCCGAACTTGCTCCGTATTGCCAACAAATCCTCCCAAAAAGCGATCTGCAAAAACAACAGTCACTTTAAGTTTCGCGAACAGAGCGTTCGCTTCTTCAGCGAACTGCTCCTTCACAATAACCACACTTTTGGTTGGTTCCACGCAATACCCATAGGCAGGACCATTCTCTTGAACATACATACATAATCACATACATACATACATACATACATACATACATACATACGTACGTACGTACATACATACATACATACATACATACATACATACATACATACATACATACATGCATATAGATGTATGCGCAAAATCGCTCGTGCGATTTTGCGCTGCTCTCGAAGGTCACGACACAACGTCGAGGCATTGTGCCTGATCCAATGACCAACGCTAGCGTGGCGCCGACGCCGCTTCAAGCTCCTTCTACTATGGGACTTACTCCGTGGCAAAGGGCCTCCCAAGCTAACTTCTCAGTCTCCACCGACTGTCTCTACTTGCACTTCCTACTCTGTACAAAACAAGTTGTCTATTGCCTTTCCTTTGTGTCGCACCAGACATAGTCTTACCAGTTTTCTTCCTGCAACAATAGCTCTTTTAACGCTCTGCCATCCTCTGTACCGTCTAGTCCCTCCCGTTTAACTTTCCTCAAGGCTCTTGGCGATCACTTCTTATCTGACAAGTTTAACTTTGGTCTTTCCTGACGCGTTGTAGCTAACTACCACGCATACTTTTTACACGTTATAACAAGGATAGCCTTTGAATTAGTCTCTGACTATTTGGCAATCCTTGCAAAATATATATCAATAAATAAATAAGTTAGATGACAATACTCTTTATTAGAAAAATAGAGAGTTGACCCATACACCCACCTTGGATAGAACAAGCTACAGAGAAAGTGGAAAAGCAAGTAGATGTTCTACAAGGTATTCAGTATAGGTGCGGTGGTGTACAACACAGCGATGGCACTGACAAATCATCTCTGCATTGCCGCAGTTCTTAGTTGTACAACACGAGCAAAGTTAAATTGTCATTGCATTCATTTTCCCATCTAGGTGTATTGCTTGTCGAAAAGGTACCAGAAACCCAGAGGGAGGACAAGTCGTCCCTTTCTCAGATTGCCATTGTTGGGTCTGCTACAGTATAAAGCAGAAGATCTCATGGGCTAACGGTATCAAATTCTTCACCAGTAGTTGAGAATCTCTTGTTAAGTGTAGCGTCCAATATTGATTCTTTCTTCTGTTGTCTTACAATCTCAAAAATGTAGTTACGTACAAGAAACAATGTTGCCACATGTACACCTTGCAAGGGTGAATCTGATGAGAAATTACCAGCACAACAATAAATGTGCGCTTGCTTGCATATATATATATATTGAATTCTCCTTATCCAATAAGACAGTGCATTTCACTGATTGTCACTGTGCACGTTGCCTCAGCTTAATAGGCCTAGGAATTTTCTGAGTTCAAAATGTTAGAAGTGGAATACATAAAGACTCTAGAGTTAACAACCCTTAGCTGATACGAACACAGGAGTAAGATTCAGAGCAAGTAATTAATCATTGTGACAAAAGTGTTAATTTCTATGTAATATAATATTTTTTCTTGCAGTTACACTCTTTTACTCTTTAAGATTAACCAAAAGCACTCCTTTCTTCTTTTCTCTGCCATTCTTCTTTCCTCTGCCTTTCTGCTGAACGCATGGACAGTGTGTAAGTACCTGGCACGCTTTTCCTGCTAAACATAAAGTTACTCTAAAGTTGCTGTTTGTTAGGCATACTACAGAAATATACTTCTTCACTGACTCCTCGCCACCAATAAACAAACTCAGTCACTGTGGACCAAAACACGCACAACGTTAATGCAGAAAGAAAGCAAATTTCTTGCGCATGGTGGTAACAGACCAAAGTCCTACAGATATATGTATTTAACCAAAATGCAGAAGCGTTTGTGATAAGAAAAGCTACCTAGACCATTCACGAGTAGAACTGGAGCTAGACCTAATAGAATACTTTCTAGCTCACTGAAAGATGTGAAAATTGTGTACTCTGGATTTGCTAAATGATGAACTTTCTTTGTAGATAAATAGTCACACTGACAGTTTGTTTTGGTGTTTCTCTCACTTTTGCTACTTTCACGACTTGCACAGACTGTAAGTTGTGTTCTAGTGATGCACTATTGTATGCATGCTCGTTTTTGGTGCGTAGGAACATGGAATATACCCATACACAATTTTCATCACGAATTATTCAATTTGAGGATTCGTTGAAATTATTATATTTTCTATATTCTTTATGATCAGTTCTGTGAGTTGGCTATTCACTTTTCAGCATCAAATAACTGAGAATTAGTATGTTAACAGCACACAAACACTGTTTGTCTCTCACACTACAATTGGTAGTCTGTATGGGTAGAGGCTATTTTGGGTGTTATACAATATTCATACAGTACTTGTACCTCAGCTGTGGGAAGACACTCATGGCGAATGAACTTGTTATAATTAATACCTCACGAGACTGCGTTTAGTTAAGGATTAAAATAGTAATTTAGCTGAGAGAGGGGGGAAGACTCCAGGAAGTGTTAAATTTTGTAGCTCTGCTCTGTATTGTGTAAAAATGTTGTCCTAGCCAACATGTCTGATATCTGCTCTAGTAAGGGTTGCAGAGCAAGATAGACATGATGGAATGATATTATATGCTATTATATGCAAAATAAGGTCAGATGTGTGATTACGCAGTGTACATATCCTTATGTATAAGTTGTAATTTGCAGTGTTTTCTAAATAAGGGACAGATTGTATGTCTTAAAATGTATAAGATGGAAAATATTCTCTCTAACCGACGTAAGTGCACAGCATTATGGACATTTGAGAATACAGTGATAGGAATTAGTATATCATAGCTGCAGAAGAATTTCCAGTGCTGACACTATGCTTGTTTTTTCTTCCTTATCAATTTCTCACGGTGGAAATGAAATAGTGCGTAAGTATATCGAACTTGCAATGAGAGAGAATTTCGAAGTGCCTAATTATGATCTACAATACATAAGTTGGAGCGGAAGAGTAATTGCAAAAACAAATTGGCCACATATTTGCAGAATTAACGACTATTACTCCAATGCAAATTGTGATTCTTGGTAATGCATAGCAATCTAGGATCCTGCTGCAAAGATTTATTGCAGAATTTCTTCTAGCGCTCCAGCAATTTATGTTTCTTTCAAAAGACGTTTCAGTGATGATTGCCCTCACTCTTGTTAGTTAAGAACAACCTGATAAAGGCTAGGGCAATCCTCTGTGAAATGACACTTGAAAGTACAGCAAAAATGGCGGTCAGCTTCTAAGAGTGAGATGAGAGATTTTCAGGGACATGTCATGTTTGCAGATGTAATCTGTATACATTAGCAAAAGGGCCTACATCTACCAAATTAGCAGACTGCAAAAATTATTTAGTGGAGCACTAACATTTGGTGCAACTATGGCAATGGAGATCACAGGGTGTAGATACTCCAGCTGTTTCATAAATTTGTCCCCAAATTATCTAGAAATTTTGGCCAGTGGTTTAGCAATTTCTTCCAAATTAGAGGTAAATAGAATAAATGTTGAGAGTACAAACCTTATCCACGTTTATCTACAAGGTGTATGAGTAGGGTACTGGTGACAGTAATCCAACTAGATAACTACGTGTACAGAGCATCAAAGGAATAGTTACCCAAAAGCAGGACAGCAAATAACAAGGGTAGATGCAGATCCTTGAATCCCCCCTCCCTAACGCCTGAGTTCAACAGTAAGATAAAGTAGGATTCAGGGCTGGGCATGAATGAAGAAGGTACAAATTTAATGCTGATGCAACAAGAACTGCGAAACAGTATGGCTGAAATCAACTCCTGAAATCGGAACAAACTTTTAAAAGCTTGTAAAACTGGAAATTTTTAGAGCAGCAATAGCTGATGATGTAATCAAAGCCTCTGTAGAATATAAGCTGTGGCTACTCTAGGTGTCTCGTACATTTATCCCTATATTAGATGTGAATAGAAGTATGTAATTTCAGGAAAGCATATGCCCATCATTATCACCAAGGTGTAGGCGTGCCACACTTGTCATGGCAGGGAGGTTCCGCGAACAGCATAACGTATGAAGAAGGCGAATATGGGACTGTATCTGGGTTTGAGGGCGGACTTCTAAACCGGACCAATTCTACCAACTCAGACAATCCTAACAAGAGCTGGTGCTCTAACGACCCCTATCCAATCCATATCTACCATTGGTACCAAGTTGGGGACAGCGGCATTACCTGTATGTGTAGGGGCAGAAAAATATCCGTATAGAAAGACAATGCAGATATTAACCTACGTATTGCGTGTATGGCGGCACAGATCTAATGATTTACATTACATATTCCGTATGACTTATACATTACCTATGTACGTAAAGTCGGTAACGCGGAGCCTCTCAGATAATATTCTAAGGAGCTAATGTCTACACAGCGTCAACAGGATAATGAAAGAAAAGGGGGGATACACAACACCACGATAGACGTAGTTTGTAAATTTGTCTCTCTCGAACCCCTTACTTGATGAAGCCTCATGATCAGGTTATGTTGGGCATTAGGCTAGACATGACAGTAGAAGGGTGCGGATTCTACATCACCTTTGTTCCTCGTATAATGTATGTAGTACAAGGTTAATCTGTTGGTGGCACTTCTCGGAGTGAACGCCTCCTGCTCCGACAAACGGAGAGAAACATATGATACACCCTCACCAGGCAAACGCATCCCGTCCTCCTTGATGAATTGTGCTGAAGACTGTAATGACTCAATTGCCTGCTTTATCAGTATCTTTGCAATACTCATGAAGGAGCTGATATGATCTGGAAGACTTTCCTGGTATAATCACCATTTCAGAGGGTTATATTACGCACCTAATTAGCCTAAACAGGTAGCTTAGAATATTTTATAACAGAGTCAGAATAATTACCAGTACCAAGTGGAAGTAACTTATTCTCAGTGCTCCGCAAATTTAGCTTAGAAAGTCCACACTTCCCAGTATATCCTCATAAAGGATGCTGAGATAACCAACAAGCTACGCCAAAAAGTGCGTCAAAGCGCATTGACTACCAATGATTTCGGTAGAACGCTTTTAAATATTCAAATATCACAGGGATTATACCAGTTAAAAAGAACTTTGGCAATTGCCAAAATGCACGCAAGATGCTGTGTAACTGTATTCAATTAACAGGGAGTTCATTCTCCTGAAACATGCAAAAGGCATAATTTTCAAGGAACTTGTCCCAAATTCTGTGTCATACTTCACCAGCTAAAACTGATCTGATGGAAGGCAAGATCTTCAAACATAAATGCCCAAAATGAATTTATCAAGTAGTAAGTCATTCTCCAAAATAATATACGAATGAACTGATGATTTGTTATTGCCATCTTTTTCCTTGTCAAATCTTGGCGGAAACTTCATCAGGGAGTAAGTTTCATAACTTTCAGACTCATCTCATCTTTCCGCTGATGTTGTCACAGAGTGGCTGATCTAGTGTACTGCTTCATTTGTGAAGTCACCTGAATATTATTCATCTCAACTACTGGTACTTTCTGACTGACAGTGTGTTCTCATAAGCTAGCATCAGCCAAATGCAGATACCACTAGACGTTTATCAATAACCTCTTGGCATGTAGGAGACGTCACTTTCAGGGTATAATTTTCCGGGTAATTGACTCAAATACATGTGATATTTGCACCAGTTGAAAACTGATTTGATGGAAGGCAAGAGCTGACTGACGTTACCTGAATTAATAATCTCAACTACTTTCTGACTGACCGTGTGTTCTCAAAAGCTAGCATTAGCCAAATGCAGACCCCATTTGAATTTTATGTATGACCTGGCATGTAGTAGATGTCACTTTGAGGGTATTGATCTTGCTGTGTTTTATGTTTTGTCTTGTCAAATCTTGGCAGAACCTTCATCTGGTAGTAAGTTTTATAATTTTCAGACTCATCTCACCTGGATATTAATCATCTCAACTACATTCTGACTGACAGTGTGTTCTCTTAAGCTGGCATTCCCTAAATGAAGATCCGACTAGATGTTTATTCGTAACCTTTTGGCATGTAGAACGTGTCACTCTAATGGTATAATCTTATGGGAACTTTTCCTCAATTTTATGTCAAACTTTCACCTGTTGAAAACTGATCTGATGGAAGGCAAGAACTTCCAACATAAACGCCCAATATGAGCTTATCAAGTAATTAACACTTTCTTCAAAATATATATAAATGCACTGATGTATTGTTCTTGCTGTGTTTTGTCTTGTCAAATCTTGGCGGAAACTTGATCAATTGGTAAGTTTCATAATTTTGAGACTCATCTCATCTTTCAGCTAATCCTGTCACGGAGTGGCTGATCTAGTGTTCTGCTTCGTTTGTGATGTCACCTAAATTAATTATCTCAACTACTTTCTAACTGACAGTGTGTTCTCATAAGCTAGCATTAGCCAATTGCAGAACCCACATGAATGTTATGCATGACCTTCTGGCGTTCAGAAGACGTCACTTTCAGGGTATAATTTCCCGGGAACTTGTCCTCAAATCGATGTCTAACTTGCACCTGTTGGAAACTGATCTGATGGAAGGCAAGAGCTTTGATAATAAATGCCTGATATGAACTCATCAAGTAATTACCTCTTTCTTCAATACATATACAATAGCAGTGATGTATTGTTCTTGCTGTGTTTTGTCTTGTCAAATCTTGGCAGCAACTTCATCAGTTGGTAAGTTTCATAATTTTCAGACTCATCTCATCTTTCAGCTAACGTTGTCACGGAGTGGCTGATCTAGTTTACTGCTTCGTTTGTGACGTCACCTGAATATTAACCATCTCAGCTACTTTCCGACTGACAGTGTGTTCTCTTAAGCCAGCATTACTCAAACGCAGATCCCACTTGAATTTTATGTATAATCGTCTGGCATGTAGTAGACATCACTTTGAGGGTATAATTTTCCGGGAACTTGTCCTCAATTCTATGTGATCCTTGCACCTGTTTAAAACTGATCTGATAGAAGGCAAGAGCTCTGAACTTAAATGCCCGATATGAACTTATCAAGTACTAACTCTTTCTTCAAAAAATATACAAATACGTTGATGTATTGTTGTTGCTGTGTTTTGTCTTGTCAAATCTTGGCGGAAACTTCATTAGGCAGTAAGTTTTATGATATTCAGACTCATCTCATCTTTCAGCTTATGTTGTCACGGAGTGGCTGATCTAATGTACTGCTTCATTTGTAACGTCACCTGAATATTAATCATTTAGACTACTTTCTGACTGACAGTGTGTTCTCATAATCTAGCCTTACTAAATGCAGATCGGCTAGATGTTTATCGATAATCTTTTGGGGTAAAGTACGCATCTCTTCAAGGGTTTAATTTCTCGCAAACTTGTCCTCAATTCGATGTGAAACTTGCACTTGGTGAAACTTAATCTGATAGAAGGCAAGAGCTGCAAACATAAAAGCCCGATATGAACTTATCAAGTAATTAACTCTTTCTCAAAAAATATACAATAGCACTGATGTATTGTTCTTGCAGTGTTTTGTCTTGTCAAATCTTGGCGGAAACTTAATCAGTTCATAAGTTTCATAATTTTCAGATTGATGTCATCTTTTAGCTAATGTTTTCACGGAGTGGCCGATCTAGTGTACTGCTTCATTTGTGACGTCTCCTCAATTAACCATCTAGACAACTTTCTGACTGACAGTTTAATCTCAAAAGCTAGAATTACCCAAATGAAGATCCCACTTGAATTTTCTGTATGAACTTCTGGCGTGTAGTAGGCATCACTGTCAGGGTATAAATTTGGGAAACTTGTCCTCAATTCTATGTGATACTTGCGCCTGGTGAAAACTGATCTGATGGAAGGCAAGAGCTTCGAACATAAATGCCTGATCTGAACTTATCAAGTAATTAACTCCTTCTTCAAAAAATATATGATAGCACTGATGTATTGTTCTTGCTGTGTTTTATCTTGTTAAATCTTGGCGGAAACTTCATCAGTTCGTAAGTTTCATAATTTTCAGACTCATTTCATCTTTCAGCTTATGTTGTCACGGGGTGGCTGATCTAATGTACTGCATCGTTTGTAATGTCACCTAAATATTAATCATCTAGACTACTTTCTGACTGACAGTGTGTTCTCAAAAGCTGGCATTAACCAAATGCATATCCGACTAGATGTTTATTGATAATTTTTTGGGGTAAAATAAGTGTCACTTTAAGGGCTTAATTTCTGGGTAACTTGTCCTCAATTCAATGTGAAACTTGCACCTGGTGAAAATTCATCTGATAGAAGGCAAGAGCTTTGAACATAAATGCCCAATATGACCTTATCCAGTAATAACTCTTTTTAATGCACTGATATCTTGTTCTTACTGTATTTTCTCTTGTCAAATCTTGGCGGAAACTTAATCAGTTCGTAAGTTTCATAATTTTCAGACTCATGTCATCTTTCAGCTAATGTTGTCACGGAGTGGCTGATGTAGTGTACTGCTTCATTTGTGAAGTCTCCTCAATTAATCATCTGGCCAACTTTCTGACTGACAGTGTATTCTCAAAAGCTAGAATTACCCAAATGAAGATCCCACTTGAATTTTCTGTATGACCTTCTGGCATGTAGTAGGCATCACTTTCAGAGTATAAATTTAGGGGAACTTGTCCTCAATTCTGTGATACTTGCGCCTGGTGAAAACTGATCTGATGGAGGGCAAGAGCTTTGAACATAAATGCCTGATCTGAACTTATCAAGTAATTAACTCTTTCTTCAAAAAATATATGATAGCGCTTATGTATTGTTCTTGCTGTGTTTTGTCTTGTCAAATCTTGGCGGAAACTTCATTAGGCAGTAAGTTTCATAATTTTCAGACTCATCTCATCTTTCAACCAATGTTGTCACGGAGTGGCTGATCTAATGTACTGTTTCATTTGTTCCATCACCTAAATATTAATCATCTAGACTACTTTCTGACTGATAGTGTGTTCTCAAAAGCTGGCATTAACCAAATGCATATCCGACTAGATGTTTATCGATAATCTTTTTGGGTAAAGTGCGCGTCACTTCAAGGGTTTAATTTCTCGGGAACTTGTCCTCAATTCGATGTGAAACTTGCACCTGGTGAAAATTAATCTGATAGAAGGAATGAGCTTCAAACATAAATGCCCGATATGACCTTATCAAGTAACAACTCTTTCTCAAAGAATATACAAATGCACTGATGTATTGTTCTTACTGTGTTTTGTCTTGTAAAATTTTGGCGGAAACTTCATCAGTTCGTAAGTTTCATAGTTTTCACACTCCTCTTATCTTTCAGCTAATGTTTTTACAAAGTGGCTGATCTAGTGTACTGCTTCATTTGTGACGTCACCTGAATTAATCATCTCAATTACTTTCTGACTGACAGTGTGCTTTCAAAAGCTAGCATTAGTCAAGTGCAGATCCCACATGAATTTTATGTATGACCTTCTGGCGTTTAGTAGGCATCACTTTCGAGGTATAATTTTAGGAGAACTTGTCCTCAATTCGATGTGATACTTGTGCCTGTTTAAAACTGATAGGATGGAATGCAAGAAATACAAACGTAAATGCCCGATATGAACTTATCAAGTAACTAACTCTTTCTTCAAAAAATATATGATAGCACTGATGTTTTGTTCTTGCTGTGTTTTGTCTTGTCAAATCTTGACGGAAACTTCATCAGTTCGTAAGTTTCATAATTTTCAGACTCATCTCATCTTTCAGCTTATGTTGTCACGGAGTGGCAGATCTAGTGAACTGCTTCATTTGTAGTGTCACCCAAAATTAATCATCTACTTTCAGACTGACAGTGTGTTCTCTTAAGCTAGCATTACCCAAATGAAGACCCAACTAGATGCATATTCATAACCTTTTTGCGTGTGGAACGAGTCACTTTCAGGGTATAATTTTATGGGAACTTGTCCTCAGGTCTATGTGAAACTTGCGCCTGTTGAAAACTGATCTGATGGAAGGCAAGAGCTTCGAACATAAGATTCCCAATATCAACTTATCGAGTAATTAGCTCTTTCTTCAAAAAATATGATAGCACTGATGTATTGTTCTTGCTGTGTTTTGTCTTGTTAAATCTTGGCGGAAACTTCATCAGGCAGTAAGTTTCATAATTTT
>JAOWAW010138142.1:0-11010 GCA_028565695.1 Nicola tetela
TGTGTGTGTGTGTGTGTGTGTGTGTGTGTGTGTGTGTGTGTGTGTGTGTGTGTGTGTGTGTGTGTGTGAGTGTCTGTCTGTGTCTGCGTGTCTGTGTCTGTGTGCGCGTGTGCGTGGTGCGTGCGTGCGTGTAACAATGCCAAACGTCCATGGACTTTCAAGCGAGCAGGGGATTTTTTAAGGATTGGATAGAGGAAAGAAGAGAGTTCCAAAGTAGAGCAGAGTGCATAGTCACTAGAAGAAGGAGCGAAGGAAACGAGTAGTTCTAACGTTAACTGGTCCTAGCAAAAACTGTCTCGGTTTTCGTAAGACGAGTATTGCAATTGTTGGGCTGTCTTGTTCTTTCCTCAATCGAGGACGCACAGTCTCCTTCATTATTGTTCCTAACTTTAAGTGATAACATTGTCCTAGCGACCAGCTCGCCAAGGATATCATGGATCTGTCATGCCTTGTCCCATCGCCATGGGGTTAGACTTCTAGTCTTGTCGTTACTTTCTTTTGCCTCTTGGATCGAGGTGTCGTTTTGAAGAGGTCTCAAAATCTATCGAAGCTGATCTTTCACTGGTTGGGAAGGTCACCTGAGTCCGAGGCAGTATCGGTTCGGTTACGTACCATGCCCGAATGCACGTGAAAATCTACGTCGAAAGTCCGCTGGACGCTAGAGGCAAACTCAAAGTTAGAGGAAATTCTCTCTATAACTTTGAGTTTGGCTCCAGCGTTCGGCGTTCTTCGGCGTAGATTGTCATGTGCACTCTGGCATGGTACGCTACCGAACTTTACGCGAGAAAGCCCACTCTTCAACTCACGCCCTCGTTCAGAATAAACAGACCCCGATATACATGAAAAACTACCAGCAAATTTAAGCACACCTTTTATTAATATAATTCACTTGGAAGTCCACTCTTGATGTTGAGAAGTGGGAGAAGGGGTAGAACTGATAGACAGTGCTACTCTGGCGGCCAGCGCCCAACGGTCGGTAAACCCCTGAAAAGTTAGATCCCCGGAAAATACGCACCCCTAACAAAAAAGCAGACCCCGTTAGCGCTATTCCCGGAAAAAGTACACGGGGTTTTACCGACAGTAGTAGGCCTGAGCACAGTACTAGTAGTTGCCGTGTTCTGGACAGATGGTTCTCAAACAAATCATGATGATAAAACCGCCAAACGAACAGTTTTGCCGACATTGGTGTTGCACTGTGCTCGTTTAGTATTTTTCGCCATCTTTTCTCACTCTGCGCATGCATACGACAGTTAGGTTACCAGCATCATGTTTTGGTATCATGGTACAGTGATCATGGTACAGTGAAGATGATACCAGTATGACAATTTTCCGACGAATGTGATGTCGGGTTGGCAGAGGCGTTAAAGCGTCTGACTCTGACCTCTGTGGGTACCGAGTTCAAATCCGCCACAGGCCACACATGTCAGAAAGGTTTGCGGTTTCTTCCTTGCCCACGTCCGAGGGTTTCCTCCGGGTTCTCCGGTTTCCTCCCTCTCAAATCACAAAAAGATATCACCCTGAACACTCTAAGCAGTTATGCAGCAGGTTATTCGTCTACCACCAAACTTGGCATTGCCGCAAGTTGAGCCCGGCTGCTCAGGCGGGATGGGTCGTGGTTGTCCACATAAATCCCTGCGCCTTTAATGAATTGTCACCGCAATGGTGGGGGCCGGTCTGAGGGACTTCCATAGCACCGCTCAACCTATCCGGCGAGTGATTAAAAAGAAATGTTTCAATACAAAATTGATCTTTTATTTATTTTTATTTTTATTTATTTTTTTAAGACCATGGGAAATAGCTGTCGGAAAGATCAGTTTCATTGACTTTTTGCGCAAATGAAAACACAAAAAAAAAACATTCATTACAAAAACATTGACACGTGCATACTGAAAAAAAAATACAGAAGTGCCCGCCATGAATATGATGAACTTGTGAGAATGAAGTGCATAAACCTGCGACTGATGCTTTGACTATGTAATCGTAATATTGTACAAATATAAAATGGCTAAAGCAGTCTTCCGTTGCAAACTTTTTGATTTTTTTTTAGGAGGGGGGAATTGCCAAAACTTGTGTAACAGAAGTGCAAACAATACCCACATGTATGTGAACAGTAATTATGCACTATATGCCATGTCATAGATGTATTTCCATGACATAAGCATGTGAACATACAGAAAGAGAGAAGATTCAGTTTAGTGACAGAACGAATAGAATGACTTTTTAGTGCTAACTAGTGTCTGTTATGTCCAATTCCACTGCAAGACATGTACATGTATGTTAATTGCGGTGTACATTTGGCGAATTTCTTTCAGTTGAATTGAAAAAGTTTGCAGTCTTCTAGTAGCATGGGTAAGGCCTTCCATAGAACTCGCAGTTGTTACATATCTGGACAGGCAGGCTTGAAAATAGGTATTGTATACTTCTCTCTCTCTCCCTTCTACTTTCTGTCAGAGATCACCCAAGCTCCTGCCCTAGTTTTGTTCTACTCTTCTGCTCCTCATGCATGGAGACACATCCCACTGCTGACACATTCACCTCTGTTTTAGATCGACAACAACACATAAATGCATCCACACTCAAACAGCGTTGCCAGTGCACACACGGCAGAAACTTTTCACTATTAGGCAAACATGTCTGGCATTTTACTGTCAAAACAAAAAAGAGGTAGTGATGGCTGAGCAGCAGTGCAAACTATCACAATACACATGTCTGTAGCTGCACGTAATGAAAATTTGTACAAAAACCAGTCAGTGCTCTGCTCAGGCAAAATTAGCACATGAAAATCAACAGAAAAGTACTAATTAATGTAAACACTGAAGGCTGCACTGCCAAAAAATCATCAACATTATCGAGGACTTCAAACGGGTGCAGAGCATGGAGGGAAAGTACTCAAGCATGCAAACCAAAGTTAAGTGCAGCTAACTGATTCTGTCGCATATCAACCAAATACAGCATGTAATTATTTTTAAGTATTTTGAGGTATGTGGAAAAAGTTCTGAGCCACTTATCTCTTGACGAGACTGTTCAGAAGCTGAGCATGCTGCTGAAATTACACACTTGAATGGATCTTCAACTCACACTGCTGTACACATTTGCGCACTGTTGTTAACTCCTCGCTCATCTGTGCATGGCAGTCTTTTGCAGAGAACATCATAACAATTGCAGTCATATCGTCCCAGAAAGGGTTCTTTTCCTGATGGCATCCACTGGCTATACCCAGCTGTTCATCAGTAGAGGGAAGGCGAGAGTGAACGCGACTGTGGTGTCCAAAGTGATGTTCTGAAGTTTTGTGTTGGGAGTGGTTTTGTGAGTGGTGGTGGTGCAATGATTGTTGGCATTGCACTTGTTCCTGATACTGTGATTTTTGACACTGCGAAACCTGTTGAGGCTGTGATATCTGACGCTGTGATATCTGATGCCCAAGCACTTCCTGAGGCTGTGATATCTGATGAGATTGAGGCTGCTGTGACTGATTTGTCTGTTGTAGATTTCGCACCACTTGTTCACCCGAAAACTGCTCACGCTGTGGTGCCACTAACTGTCGATGGGCGTGTGGTTGTTGTGGCTTTGATGCCTGCATCTGGAAAAAGTTTTGTGACTGAGAGAACTGTTCTGGAGTCAGCACGTGCGATGGCGTTGGATTTGCAATGCCATAACCAGTTCGTTGCAAGAGTGTCCGCTCGCCAAATCGGGAAGCAGTTGCAGCCACAGGCACTCCCTGTGAACTAGAAGGAAGCGAGGAGAAAGATCAGAAAAACAGAGAAGGCAGACAGAGAGTAGAAGCTAGGTGATGATAACAAGGAGATGAGAAGAACAAGAAAGAGAAAACTCACCGAATTATTTCAGTGTGGGGTCGCGATAAAGGCTGTCGGCTAACCTCAGCATTTGCAATTGTCTCCTGCCCAAATTTCAGCTGAAAACAGCCAACAGAACAAAGTGGGTTTTAAGATTTACTGCTTAGCAAACACCTGGCCACTAAAGAGAATTAGTACACTAGGCAACACATGTAGGGTATATATGCTTCCAATCACAAATACACACGAGCCCGCATGCACACACACATATGCATCTGTGTGCGTGCACCAAACACTCACCTTCTCAAAGTTTACATCTGTTATCTGGGGGTGCTGAGAGAGGCGATACTGCGCCCGCAATTCCCGAAGACTCTCATCTGCTGATCCTCTATCATGATTTTGGACAGGGGTGCTTATGGCCAACGTTTTGGATGAGTTCATAAGTCTGACTGGAGCTGTGTGCGGCGTTCGCACGTGGCGTCCAAGCCCAGCTGAGCTGGTGAGAAAGCCCCCAGTGACCGTCTCAACAACGGTGTTGGAGCGTGAGTAAGTCACTGTCGCCAAATGAAGGGCTGCCTGCCGTGGTTGACCAGGTGACATTGGTTGCTGTGGTGTTGGATTACGGTGGACCACAAGTACAGCTGGGACATTTGCAGATGTCTAAAAACACACAAGAGAAGTCATAAAACAATTCAGTGGTAAACAGTGGTCCATCAATTTAAAATACACACATGCACACACACTTGGCCGCTGCTTCTGATGCAATACCATTGTTGTGGCATTTGCTGATTTAACCCCAAATTAAAATCCATCACAAAAGTTGTTCATGTCTGTGTAATTCACACCCTTCAGCAAAACTCCAACAATACCCAATTTTCTATGTAGTGCCACCCTTATTTCCACCAAGCAGGGTGCAGTGATCTTCTCAGGTGTGTGCATGCAAGGCTTTCAAACAACTGTAGGGAAAATGTCTGGCAATTCCCACTAGATCTACATATAGCTAAAATGAACGAGAATGCTGTGGCCTTACAGACAAGATGGCCACTGTGAAAAATAGAAGAGGCTACAGACATGATTATGACACAACACAGCACCTAATTTTCCTACATTAATACTTTTCATACTTTTTCATATAAAACAAGTTTGTAGCAACTATTTTTTCATACTCCGAATAGCAGTTAAAGGTGGCCCATTACACACCACACACATAGATTCAAAGGTAAATTTTCATATGGAACTTGTTTTTGTATTTGACAAAAAAGTACGAAAATCAGTACTGTACAAAAACTTAGTGACTTTACACTCTGATACATTTACAGTAAGACACTGAGTCAGAGTTGATGCCCTGGAACAAATACAGCTCTAATCACTGTCAAGCCTTGAATTCACTAACAGTGGCAAATGGCTGGAAGCTGCGCAATACCTGGATGAGAACTTGAAGGTGACGCAGGTGATGAAATGCAAAGGCACAGTGACACAACATTCATTCTACGTAATTGGACTATGAGCGCAAGATACGCAAAAGTGGCTCTCACAAACAAAGATAAATAAAATAAAAAAAATCTGATAAAAAGAGCCGGCTCTAGTAATGGATAACACTGTATGATTGAACACTTCCGTACAAGTCACATATGGCTATCTTGGGCCAATGAAACGCGAGATGAAATCCGGCATAGTCCTAAATTAAATACGACCTGCTCCGTATGCAAGCGGCGAGACTATAAACGTTTCCTGTGATCTCATGGAGTGCTGGGCAGCTGGTCCGCTTCTGCAGCTGGCCTTATACCAGCACTCTATCCCAATAACTTGAACAAAGTCCGCAAAAAAAAACATCCGCTCTCGCTAAATGGTCGCTTCCCGCACTCTAGACAGACGGAAGGATATCCGACAGGGCAGCTGAGCTATTGTCACTAGCGATAATCTTCCGGATTTTGTTCTCCCCAGCGGCCCGTTAGCGAGCTCCTCAGAACAGTCCTGGCTTAGCACTGCTTCACTAGCAAGAGGACGGAACGGGCGAAGTGGTCGGTAATAAGTTAATAACTACGCAGACCACAACAATGCTGAACACCCTCAAGAAAACTGACCACTGTGGCGTTTATCCTGTTAGCAAAGACTTCAGGACAAGATTTGCCGTAGCAGGAAAGCCAAACACTCTGACGAGCTAAATTATGCTTCGATATACAATTTACTCGTCGTGATCGCTGCAGATATAGTTGAGCATTGCCTGTTTGCATCTCCTGTTGTTCGTTCGTTTTTCGGAAGCCATTGCAGGAGAAGGAAAAAGAAACGATTATCACAACAGAACTTTTTTCCCTACAGACTATATCTTTACGCGATCATGGCGCCATCTGGCGATAAGAATCAACCTGTTTGCCAAACGGAAAACATACTGGCTCCCACAGCGCCAACCGATGAGGCTTAGTGAGCGAGAATCTAACATTACTGAATTCTCTGCGGACGAGTGAGCATTGGATAGTCTTCTGCTTCAAGTTCTTGCCATCCTCGGACCACTGTCCTCCCTTCCCTTCTAAAAAATAAAAGCCATATCCTCGCCACCACTTACCACGCGGCGAGCAACACGTATGGCTCTGATAATTCTTCCGATAAAGTTCGAGCTCACCGCAACATACGCGTCGAACCTATGTAAAACAACTGCTCAAGCATCTCCACCTAAATGACCGTCACAGTTTCGACACTAATCACACCCGAACTTCACCCTACTTGGTGGAACAGGTGAACTCAACAGCCCTAAATCGATCAGAACGGCTTACTTCTGAGGCTGGCTCTTGCCCCATCGGCGAGTGAAGGCCAGAGGAGGTGAACTCTCGATTCTCCATAACGATTCCACGGCTGCGGAGAGAGACGTAGAACAGTGATCAGTCAGCAAAGGAAACGACCTTCTCCTCGCATGTCGTAAATTCTACCGTACCAAAACGGGCAGATAATCCCACGAACAAAGTCTAGTCAGTGTATCTTGTGGTTGTCGATTTCCTCTACAGCCTCGGATCACGGCCACAGAAGAAAAACTCTTCGAGGCCAGAAAACGCCCGAGCGTCAACTAGAAGAACATGCTCTGACTAGCAGTCTGCCGTTTGATATAGCCTCGAACTGTAGACCTTCCCAACCAGTGAAAGATCTTCTTTTCAGAAGATGACCTACCTGTTGACCACTCGAGCGATGCACAAGAAGACTTTGAGAGTGAGGACGTCTCCTCCGCTGTATCGATCTACTGTAGCCCCAACTGTACCGGTCACAACTGAGCTCATAAGTCTTGTACGTGTGACCCACGTTAAGGGGAAATTGCGGCCAGATGACTCATCACCTAAGCGCGAGCCACACAGCCAGCCTAGCATGCAAGCTGGCCAAGCCGGCCTTGCATCTAGACTAGCATCTAGCCTAGGCGCCTGCCTGTACAGCCTGCCCGGCTGTAGCTAGGCCCAGGATCAATGGATCACGGACCGTAGTACTCGGAGCCAGCGAGGCATGCAGTGTACAGTACATGTGGCGTCGATTGATGCAGTATACGCAGCCGCAGACAAAAAGGTGGCCAGGGGCTAGCGCGCTTCGCTTCCACTTCAAGTCTACTTTGACTTCAATAATGATAAAACTATTATTAAAAGGCTAATAACCAGCTGTTTAGGTGCAGTGCCTACAACTGATATAAATCTACTGACTGAGCTACTGTGGCTCTGCGATCTGCTCTTTCTGACCAGCTGGGCGCTCCTCGCTCCAGTCCAATCCTTGCAGTAGGCTTATTGATACTACTGTAGGCTTACATTGGTATTGATACTACTAGTGTACATTACATTGACAGACTTCTATAATCGCGGAAATTTTCGTAAACTTTTTAATTTCATAAACTTCAAAAAATTACGAGGTTTACCTGCTTATGAACTTGTATTTTCTGCATTCGCATGAATGTATAGTACAGTTTCATTCACACAGTCAAATTACGAAATTTTCCTGGCTACAAGATGGTGGGCTGGCCGATTTACGAAATTTATCCGCTTACAAATTTTTTCAGGATTTACAGTACATTAGTGGATGGAAGTGGACTTGGCCCGATAGAGAAGGAGGTCCCATGGCTTTGATGAGTCCCACCCCATTGACGTGAAATATCACTCAACGGTCACATTCGCACCTACTAAACTCGGTACGCTGAAAGCTTTCAGCACAGATGCGGATGTGATCGCTGAGTGTTAATTCACCGCAATTCTATCGGACACATTAGCAATGGCCCATATGCAGGGGACATAGTTCAGCCCTGGTACTAGTCATATATACAGAGTAAACCTGGTATACATGTACTAGTACATCTACTGGGCAATTGCAATAGCTGGGACGCTAGCGCATTGACCACGCACGCGCGACCGTCTCAACCTCCCTAGTACTAATACTACTACTGATACTATAGCTAGCTAGCGCCCACTACTTAAAAAGTTAACCACAGCATGACTATGCACACTGATTCAGCAATAAGCAGGCCAAGATACGTAGGCCAGTAGAGTACATACCTGCAGCCTGTAATCGGATCATGATGCATGATACACGCGCGATCTTCCGACTAGCTATTCACTACCATATCAACCCGGCCAAAGTACGGGCGCCGCGGGCTGTGTCATGCCAAACAGTCTGTACACGTGTAGCATGTGTAGTATGAATGCGACGTCGAAAGCCGAAATTGCTTTGGCTACTACTGCTACTGCTGCTGCTGCAAACGAGAGCAGCTGACGAGCAGATCAACAAACGAGCAGATCTATTCTCAGCTCGTGGACCAGAGGCACACACTGTAGTGACAGTGTGGGAGAATCGACAGAGCTGCTCATCAGACCTAAATGCCTGAGTTGGGCGACAAATTATTGCTCATGCCGGTTAACGTTCGCGGTGTGTAGGCTAGGCTGTGCATAGAAATATGCACAGCTGGCTGACAGCTGACCGATACAGTACCCACGTCACCCACGTGATGATCAGCCAGGCCAGGCAAAACTCACACTCTAGGCTAGTAGTCTACATGTAGTCGATCTATATTGATCCACAGTCTACATTAGTAGTGGTGCTCGACGGGGTAGTTGTCAGTGTACTGCAGCTGTTAGCTTTACCGTATTGATTTACAAGCAGGCGCTACATACGTGCTTAGCTTACTTAGATACATGTACTACACATGTATAATAGTTCTGATGCATAGTTTTCGTTGATTTTCAGAGTTGACCCTCACACCTCATTTCAACAAAAACTCACCCTATTAGGCTATGGGATAGCAAATCAATATAACCAATGCAGTGTTCAACTACAGCAGTGCAGTATTTCCGAAACGGACCATAGATCCAGAGCCTACAGTGAGTAGAGTAAGCTTACTGAAGATGCATGCACGTCGGAATAGATTTATTCCGGTTTTGATATTTTGTATGGTCATGCCACCGCACCATTACCTGTATACCTTGTATAACAGCTAACTGCTTTTCAGCTATCCCTTGCTAGTAATATCCGAGGTTGGTGTTGGGGCGAACTCGTTTTTTTTTTTCAATAAGGAGTATTTTCATCAATTTCATGAAGAGGATTTCCCAGCACACCAGTCACAAGAAACTTTTTTTCATGAGACGTTTCGCCAGAAATGCCTCTGGCTTCATCAGACGAGGGAGTACATAAAGCTGGAGATACTTACGCTATCGCGCTGAGGGTGTGAATGCATATTACTATAGGTGCCAAAACCGTACAAGATGTGACAACGCGTTACTAAGCGACGTGTCCCCTAATGTATGTACATGTATATGTATGTCTGTGTTTCTTGTGACTGGAGTGCCGGAAAATCCTCTTCATCATGTGTTATGACTACCCAGTCTGGATCTCTCGAGTCCTAAAGAGTAATAAGTTTTCATCTACCGGTACTGCCACTGCGAGACTACTGGCTGGAACATAGACCACTGCTAGCTGTAAGATATAGCCTAGCCTATTATTATGCAATATGAGTAACCAGCTTAAGGCTAGGCTAGCCTAGACCGTCTAGCCTGGCTATATACTATGCATGGGCGTTGCATGATGCATGTATGTATATCATGATACATGTATATGCAGGCCTAAGTGAGCACTGTGAGGCTTGGCTGGCTGGCTGGCTGGCTCAGTTTGGCCAAGCTGGGCTGCAGCAGCAGAAGGCGCTTCGTGTTCTAGAGCTCCGAGCCACACCGCAGTAGTCTACGCGTAACCTCCATTAATTTTACAATTTTTCATGTAGGTCTATACACTTGACACACTACTAGGACTACATGCCTGTTATGTGCGTTATGTTCAGTATGCCGTGTGTATCGCTGAATTGAACGGTCCAAGTAAAGATCGTTCAAGGGTGGTTACCTCCCTCGCAGGACTTCGTAGTTACCCTTCAATTACCGGGCCGGGCTTCTTCGTCTCAACAGAAAAGTATATAGAAAAGTATTTATCTTTTTTTGAGTCACCCAAAAGAAATTGAGGAAATTGAAAAATCATAGAAAAATTAGCTCATCCAAGAAAGGAAAATGGCGTTTGAAATTTTAAAATTTAAAATTTACTAGGGCTCTTACAGCTGAAGCTTGGCACGTGGGTATTTGCACAACCATTTAAAATATCCTACTACAGTTTCTTGAAAAGTTGTCTTCAACTGAAGAAATGTTCTATTACTAATTTTATTATGTTATCCCAGTTTTTGTCAACTATGACTGCAGATAATTGTAAAGTTGAGCATTGTTTTCCCCAAATGTAATAATGTTTTTAGTCCATGTGTATGTCTAGGAGTGCCAAGTGGGAAATAGTTTGAAGCCAGAGCATCGAATCACCATGGGCTGCACTACAGCTTCAGAGGCTTGAGGAATTAGAGTTTTCAGAAATGACCATTTCAAATATCCTGGCATGTTGTCGGAGGATACAAACTCGTATGTGGCTTCAACACAACGTTAACATCCTAAAGTTATCAGGAGAATTCTGCCCATACAAAAGCCCTGATCAAAACTTGCCAAGTTCTGGATTTCAAAAGTGTGTTAGGTACATCACTGCCAACCTGAGCAGGTTTAAGCTGATTCAACTAAAGAAGAGATAAATAAACTGCGACATTCTGTGAATGCCACAGGTTAAAGGTTACAAATGGTTTTGCATGGGTATACTGCAGCTTCATTGGATATGAAGAACAAGCCAACAGCTGGTCAGCACCTTTAACAGCCCAGTTGAGGGGGGGGGGGGGGGGGGGGGGGGG
>JAOWAW010138153.1:0-11008 GCA_028565695.1 Nicola tetela
CCCCCCTCCCCCCCCCCCCCGACGATTCCCGAACACTCGAAATAAGGCGTTATGCACAGCGATGTGCAGGCTACAAGGGGCGGGGTGCTTGAAAGGAACCAATACACAAGATCGGGTCTGAATCAATCGCATCTTGTGCCTTTGCATACACGTGCATACAGTTGAAACTGTAATCAAGACCTTTCTCAATTACTAGACTTCGACTTGATATTGATAATTCGCTACCCGACGATTCCCGGACACTGCCAGGCTTCAAAATGCAGGCCCTGTCGATGAGAACCAACACACAAAATGAAATTCGGTCTTATTCGGCCGAATTTGCGAGCGACCCGGAGCAGCATTCAACTTGGTGACCGAACACCGTACTCAGTAATTACTTTCCAATAAGATTCTGAAATCTATTGATTTAATCTTGTGCCTTCTCTTTCGAGGCAAGAAGGAAAGTACAAGCAATGTCATTTTCCTCTAACTGGCTTGGTTCCCTTTGCAATAAAAGGAACTAAGTCGCAGGTAAAATTATAGGCTAACCATGTCACACCAGCAAGGTGTGACTACACACGGGGAGGTTCCAGTAGCTCTACTACTCTGACTCAGTTAGAGAGTCGCGAGGCAGACCTCTCACAATGCAGCCAATACCATGAACAGGCGCTTCCTTCCCCTACAGAAGCGACGTCATACCCGTGTTCAACACCCCCTACTTTAGTGTTAGAGCTAAAGGGGCTTGCAATATTACTCTGTATGTAGCCCTACTGCGTAAGTTAACGCTGTAGGGCGCTCGCGCGAGCTGCTCGCTCGAGCACGTCTCGATCGCGATATCGCGATCGCCAGCGCCGTACCGTGCGCGTGAACTGCTGTTGCCATGGCGCAAAATGGCGGTAAATTTAGCACGTTCGGTTAGCGCTACCTCACTCCAATACTGGGCGATCTGCACATGCATGCGCATATGCAACTTACAATTCAAGACTCTCAAAATTTTCCTTTCCCCGCCAAAACACTACCATCTGTACCTCCACGTCTCCAACCTGCCTTGATTTTTATCGTCCTCTTCTTCCTCTGCTAGACTATGGCGTCAAACCAAGATTGGGTGAGCATGTCCTTGGACGACATTATTAAACAGAAGAGAGGCCGTGGTAGAGGCAGGGGTCGAGGGAGAGGACGAGGTCAGAGCGCAGGCGTCCGCCGAGGCCGAAATCCTGGACAACGCTTGTCATCGTTTAGCAGGGGACGCTCGTCATCGTTTAGCAGGGCAAGTGAACCATGTTATTTTTCAAGATTCCCTGATCCCGTTAAATTTGCTGCTCTTATTCTTTGCCAAGAATTTCGGAAGGAATTTTGTGGTCCTGCAACTATTTAACGTGTTTCTTCCTGACCAATGAGTAATCTGGATTGACGCTGGAAAAGAGAGCCGATGGGAAAGACGCTCCTTGCTAGTTTTAGGGGAAAACACGAGTCATCCTCAAGTTGTTCCTGGGCTAAGGCCATAATGTTGTCATTGGGTTTCAGGGTCAGGGTCGTGGAGGAAGCCGAGGAGCTGGTCGGGGTTCCAGTCGGGGGACTGTTCGCGGTGGCAGCCCTCGAGGTCGAGGCAGTAGCGCAAGTCCTGGACGCTCTCCCATGAGCCCTCGCGCCCAGGGTTCTCGCCTCGTCATAGCCAACCTTCACTTTGATGTGACAGATGGAGATATAAAGGCAAGTATCTCACTTCTTTCTCTTCTCGTTTTTGTTTGGTTTTGTGATTTCTCTGGAGATACCGGAAGTGATGGTGGATTTGGCTGGGAGTTTTGACAAACACATTGAGAATGTAGGACGTATCTGGCAGTGATTGTGACGGGAAAGTCGCGTACAGTTCAATCTGCACACTGCAACTCGTTTATTTTATACTCACAGAGAAGTGTCTGTATTGGCACTACTGTATACCAGGCATGGGAAAAGACCCTGAAATTCATTTTCAGCAGGGTCTGAAAGCACATTTTTCAGCGCATGCTTCCCCCGAGACATAAATTCCTCCAAAGGCCCTCCATAACCTTTTCGCCAAAAGGGAGTGTGATGTACGCGTTGTGAATACTGGAAAACGAGATCTCAGTGCACTAGTTAATCAGATTGAATTATTAAGGGATTTTTAAGACTTTGAGGGGGAGTGTTTGCAGCAGTGTTTTTGTGTGTAGTGGTCAGGTGCACCAAAGATATCATTGCAGACTCTGACATGACAATGAATTGTTGGCTTGTCTGCTATATGCCATAGTGTTCTCAACCAGTGAAATGTATGAATAAATGATCAGTTCAAATTCTTCCTTCACAGTCTTGTAAAAACATTTTGAAAATGGTTGAATTGTTGAAATTCTCTTCGTGGTCACAGCTTCTCTTTCTCATAAGAATAACTTACAACTTTTGTGCAAAGCATGTGCACTTTTATGACTATACTAGTAGATTGCATGGTTAATCTACCGCCTTCATGATATCTAGTATGTTGAAATGATTTTGGAATTCTTCGAGGTTTACATTGGGTCCTTGTTTGACTGTGTGATTGAAATACACTACCAGCCAAAAAATAACCATTAATACTATTGTAGGCTTGGCTTTGTCGGTTTAGTATTGCCATGGTTTTCTTGAAGTTGTAGTTTTTTGTTGCCATGGTTATCTGTGGGCATTTTGAAGTCAGTAACACCATTCATTTACACAGATATGGCACACTTACTGATGAACAACTGGCCTGATTGCTGTCCTAGATTTTTTTATCAGGTGGAATGACCTCATGCAGCTGGTTTTATATTCCAAAGACTTTTTTCTGCTTGTACTTTTCCTCCCATGCTAATGATTAGGAGTTATTCAGTGAGTTTGGTCCGCTTAAGAAAGCTCAAGTTCACTTTGATAGCTCAGGACATTCACTTGGAACAGCAGATATCGTCTTCATTCGTCCCCAAGATGCCATAAGAGCCATGCGCCAGTACAATGGAGTGCCTCTCGATGGTAAGCTGCTGTAGCTTCTTGGCGTTGTTGAAGGTTTGGTGATGTTAATGCTGTGCTAGTTGCAGGGCAGTTGTTGGGATTTGTCTGTATTGCTCTTGGTGTTTGTTTGGAGTGAAAGTTTGAGTGTGATTTTTTCTACATTGCTGTTGAGCTGGGAATATACATGTTGGACAAGAGGCCATGAGTGATGCTTCATATATTCCCTACTGCTGTATGCAGGCCATGGTTGCAAGGAAAACAGCGCAAGATTGACTACATCCCTCCTGATAGAAAACACTGAGCATTCTGTGCTGTTTAAACATGGATTCTGTAGTACTAGTGTTCTCAATCAAGTTTGCCAAGCACTACAGTTGGCAGTAGCAGTGTGAATGCATTGTGCAAGGGGAAGAACAGCAGAAAGATGTGAGGCTATGCTGGGAGAGGTGATTTCTTTAGTGGCAATCAAGGCCATCTGCCTCAGTAGTAAGCCACCGTGTTCTTCATATCAAAAGGTATTGGCCATGAAAATTTCTTCTTCGCTAAGCCAAGTAGCATTGGTTCTTTTCCTCCAAGCAAGTGGCACAGGGAGCCGTGACTTAGTGAAATCATCAAGTCAACAAAACAACGCTTCCGTGAAGTGCCTGGCTCTTGCAAAAGGTAGAATTTTTCAACATGAGCCAGCTAATGACTCCAGTGTTGAATCAAAACTGGCACTTTAAGAGTAAACTCGTGGCTCCTAGTGGAAGGTTTTATACTTGCTCAACTCAGACCAGTTTCATGGGTTTTGGTTTTTGAAAATGAGCAAAGAATGTTCCCAGCAAAGAAACAAGCTGTGTAGATGAACCTCTGGAAACGCAGCTTCTTCTCATACCTTTTCTCTGCTTGGCTATTGCGGGAAAACCCCTATGCTTGTGCTGCTGTGTAGTTCTGTTTTCATGCCACAAAGCAGCTTTGAACAACCTACAGCCTTTCTTTTCTGAAAAATTTTCTTTACAGCCATGGCATTGATCCCCAGGTTGCATGACTGGCCAGGGCTGGCTGCGTACACTTCAGTGCAGGTTGGGTGAGTGGCCTAGCACCTATTGCATATGTCCCGAGCGTGATAGGTTTTCTGTGGTGCCATGGAACAATTGCTTTTCCACTAGTGCTCAGTTACCGATAGTGTGTAATGACTGAGCTCAATGAAGCCTGCTCTATAGAGTTAAAAACACTAAATTGCACTTGAATATGATGTCGGTGGAAAGCACCAACATTTGTGGTAACAGCGCTTAAGTTGTGCTGGCATTAGTGGTGCGTTTAGCTCCCGGTCAGGTCCCTACCAAACTACTTACTTAATACCTAAATGTTATAGTTTGGCAGGACAGTAGAGTTTAAATCCCCTGAGGGACGTAAGAACATCATATAATATGTGCCAACTGTTTGAATTATCCGTACTTTTTTCGCATGTGCACTTCTTCTAGAATGAGTTTACATGCCATAGTATGCATGGCAGTGCCCTAATGTACAAACTACAGCATGTGTAAAGGAGAGAAAAAAATAAACTTCTTGAGGTAACCAGGTGAATAGGAACTGGGAATGAAATCAGAAAAAGAAAGCTGTGCAAGTATCGTATTCAAAGCAAAACAAAAGAAACTGTCAGAAAGACGCCTGTGAAAGTAACAATCACTTACAAATGTTGCACATGGTGCTGTTGGCATGTCAGGGGTGGGAGTCTTCACGGTGCCACAACAGAGCACTAAGCACATATGTCATAGATTGTCTGTGTGGCAATTGGCTAAGAGCCTAATTCATGTACCACTTGCTGCTTAAAGCCAAGTTTGATTTAGAACTCAACTGTTTGAGTTATGCTTGGCAAAACAGCAGGTTTTCTTGTGTATGCATTCCTAAAGGAATCACCTATTTCGCGTTGAATTATTAGTACCCATATCGCTGGATATTGAGACCAAATGCACGACAAGCTTGTAAAATAAAGTGTATGTTCGAGTAATCCAAAAGCCAATTATCAGGATTTTGTCTGCACTGAAAATAATTGGGGATGTGGTTATTCAGCGATATTTTTTTGTTTCATTCACAATCCTCTCTGGGAAATGTGATCTATTAAAACCAGCTCTGAAAGATTAGTGATACCATACAATTGATCTTGTTGGAAGATCCTTTTGGCGTGGTACATTTGTTGATCAGTTACTTAGAAGCTGCTGTTATGTTTTCCATAGGTCGACCAATGAGAATTGAAATGTCATCATCAGCAGTGCAGAGAACTACACCTATCTCCTCTCCATCACCAAGGCGTTTAAGTGGTGGACGAGGGCGTGGCAGATCACCCGGCCGTGGAGGATTTGGTAGAGGCAGTGGCATGAGACGGGGTGCTGGCCGTGGAGTCGGTCGTGGAGGCCGAGGGCGTGGCCGAGGGCGAGGAAAGCCAGCTGTGTCACGAGAACAGCTCGATGCTGAGCTTGATGCATATCAGAGTCAGGTGAGTGCTAGCTTCCTTCTCAGCCAAGTTCAATATGTTTGGTTAAAGGGACACTGTCACGCACACCGGACCATTCACTGATTATATGCATGCCAATGTAAATTCATGCTTGCCCACCGAAGAGCATACACTGCATATGCAAGATAAGACACTAACTCAGCTGGCATGGTACGGCAGGCGGAGCGCACCAGTCCATAACTTTTCCATCATCTAGCTGTGGCAGGCAAACTGTGACAAGGAACCTGCACGACTTCAGCAGCTTTAGCTTCTATCTAGATGCTGCAGTACAGAAGTGATTCAAGTTGAAAGAATTACAACTCCAGCAGAGGAAGCGAGAGGCATGCAGCTCCATGATGACGAACTGCTTTGCAACTGCACTATGGTACCAAGGTAGTCTTGGGCTGCTGAACACTGCCAGGAAAGAACCTGGCGACATTTGATGCATGCCCCAACTAAGACATACCACACATCACAGCTGAATGCGCAAAAGAAACTGAATATGAAACAAATACTTTATTACACTGGCAGCAATCTATTAGAGAAAGGAGAGAGTAAGGGAAAGAGAGAGGATGGAAAAGAGGAGACATCTAGAGAGAGAAGTCGTTGCATCCACCGTAGGAAATGCAACAGCAAATGGTTTACTCAACAGTTTAGCGTTTTATCATCTCCAGGCGCTTCGTAGTGAGCATTTTTAGCTGGCATAAATAGTGATCTTGCTGCTAGGCTGTAGTGGTGATGCTAAACTCGTCAGTGATGGAATATCATTGGCATTGATCAATGGTGGTATGGTACTAACGCTGCGTCAGAATCGACCAGCTAAAAGGTAGTTTGCATCCACAACCTTCCACAGTGAATAGTGCCTTTCATGTATAAGACACAAACTTGAATCCCGCAATAAGCTACTCCTCACTATTTTGTCAGCAGAAACCTGCTCATGACAGGGAACTTGTTGAAAAATCATCAACTGCTCAACTGAACTTGGTGAGCAATCATGGGAGCCAGTAGAAAAAATCGGACTCACCGCCTTGCCAAAACTGCCTTCATTTGTCAGTGAATCAGCTGCTAGGCGGCCGTAAAATCCATGATCGTCATCTGTGAGCTTTTTTAGTCATAGCGAATGGTTTCACCAAAGTTCCAGCAACAAGGAAACAGGCACCTACAAAAAATGAAAAGGCGGTGGCAACGATCACTGATCGCTGCCTGACTAGCGGGAAGTGAATGAGAATTTCTGGCACCAGCTGGACAATGCCAACAACTATAGTAACAGAAATCCCATGTCCAACTGAACGTATTTGATGCCGTTTGGGCCTAGAGAAGGCAAGGATTGCAGAGCTACGAACAGATTCAGTCCAGAAGAGTTAGTGACATCTTCTCTAACCTCAGACCCAGCTCCCACATGGCAGTGTCCCTTTAAGTATAAATGAAGCATGCCCTTCATCTTTCAATAAAGTCCACTCAAATTCAGAGATGTACTTGAGATTGAGCAAATGTGGCTGACAATTGAAGCTCCATCGCAGCTGATCCTCTTTTTTTCATCGCTTTCTGTTGTGCTGTCCCTCTTTCTACCCCCTCCCCCTTCTCTCTCTCTCTCTCATATTTGCTCTGGTCACGGTGGGCAGCATTTTGTTAGCAGTACGGCCAGTATGTGAACCTTGTAGGATATTAAGTTATTCATTAAGTCAGTGTTTCTCAGTATTTCTTGCAGTGGTAACTCCTGATGGATACTGGTATTTGTGTTAACAAAGTAGGATAGTACGCAGGTGATACATAGGGGTAAAACAATTGTATCGGGTACTACATACACTACTTGTTTCATTTCAGGATCATTAGGGCGAAAAAGTACTTGTAAAGGAAGAAAAAATGGAGTGGTTAGTGTGTTTAGATTACACTCAGAGTGGCCCAAGCCATTATGCTGACTGTACTTACACGCAATTGCATGCTATGCAGAGTATGTATTGCCATTTAAATTGAACTTTAGACAAATCACTATAGTGTGCCAGCCCGGAGTGGGTTTTGTCATGTACACTTATGTTAGTAGCATGGACCAATCATGCATATACCACCATTTCAATCTAACTTTAGACAGAGGTCAGGCATTTGGCAGTTTCCAGGGGTACAAGTATACAATACATTAACATGCAGCCTGGTTGAGGTGGCAGGGGATCTTATGGGGTACTTGTTTGCTCACTTATTAGCTTGTAGATACAATCGTTTTACCACCAGAGGTACTTTCTTCATAAATGTGTTACCTGTCAGTTTTTGACAATAGGACAGCTGTGCATTGCATGTCATTTGAGGCACTTTTTGTTTCATCTGGCAACCAGTGAGATATCTTCTTTCTTTTGCGATCACATCCCTCTCTACATTCTACTCTATGCTCACTGCAGTCTGATGGAGAAAAAAATAGACTCCAATTTGTAGCTGAGGGTACATTAGTTAACTTGGACAATTTTGTCTTGGATTGACAAGAGAATTCTCCAGGTTTCCAAGATGTGTGTTTTGTGATCTTCACTGCAGAGTGGAGTTGCCGATTCTTGAGCACAACCCTGCTCTCTACTTCTGTGTTGTTAAAGTGTGTTTGCGTGTTTTGTGGTTTGGCAATGAACTTGACCGTGTGCGACCTGCGCCCATCGGCCACCAGTTTTCTTCACCACATGTTGATAAACCTTTCTGCTCTTTCCTTCCTCTGGCACATTCACATTCTCTATCTTATTCATTTCATTGTCTCATACACTCACTCTCTCCTCACTTTTATCTGCCTCTCATCTTCTGGGACTGATTGAAACAATATTGGGCTCTCATTCTCTACTGAGTACATTTGATTAATTATGGATTGTCCGAGTCATACAACTTGATACAGAATTTTGTCATTCAATGAATTGATTTGTGAATCGATTCTCACTATTCCTTACACCATGTGGAATTGCCAGGATTCATGGCCAAAATTGTTTTGGCTCACCCACTCCACCTCCCACCCCCAAGACACCATTATCAGTTGCTATACCAGTCAGTTTCAGGGGATCAGGGCATTCCATTTATCCCTGCAGTTCATACCATTCAGGCAATATGGTCAGTGCGTCCGATTCGGATGATTCATGATTAATTGAATGTGCCTGCTGTATTTATGTAATCCTACTTCATTTGTGAATTTTCTTGTATGTCTCCCTGTTTTCTTTTGCATAACTTCTGCTCAGGAAAAAGAGCTTCTGAAAATTTGGTGTCCATTATTGAAAGCAGTGGCTTTTGGTGCTTAGTTCTTCCTAAAGGATGACTTGTTTTTGCAACTTTTCAGCAATAGTTTTCTAGGGAGGAGAAAGTACAATATCTGAAGGAAGGGGGATTGACCAGTCAATGTGTGCATTTAATTTTATGAGGGGGAGGGGAAGGGGGCATGGAGTACTATACAGTGCAATGATGGCAACTCATTCGAATTTGATGCCTTGTCTGGTTGTCTGTCCGATGTCGTTGATTGTCTGAAAAATCGGGGTATCTCTGATAGTCATTTCTTCATATTTTGTGCAGCAAATCATCAGTGGTAGAGGCCCTGCCTAGGAATGTTGGGTAGCCGCCAGCATGCATGTGACTGCGGCTGCCATGCGAGATCCTTGGCTGCCATGGCAACAAAAGGGTCTTGTCCTGGTCAGGGAAAAATTTTTGACCATGCTGATATTCAGCAATAAAATGTTGGCAGCACTGACAGTGGTTCTAGCAATTTTCCCCAACTTGCATTTTGTCATTTCCCTATTAAAATCCATACCTCCAAGGAGCACATATTGTAACCATGGAGATTTTCATCAATGAATATATTTCGTAAGCAGGGGCCTCCAGCCTTTCGTAAGTGATCTAATTGCATAATCCAACGACCAAGCCAAGTTCTTAAGTATGTGCATGCGATGTCCCTCTATACAGGTACACAATTTTGTGACCTATTTAATTTAGCAATTTTTTAAAGTTTTACAAAATTCAACCGTATACGAAAATTTCCAGAGTTACAGTATATCATTTCAGTCATGTTCTTGAAATTGGGATATCCAGCCACTTTCGGGCATGTTGGCAATCAAACCGCATTCTTTTGAGTGGTAAAATGATTTGACATCTCGTTTTCGAAGAACACTGCTCCAAACACATAGTGAACATGTGTCTGTCCTTCAGGCTATTTATAGTCTGGCCCCAAAACAGCTAAGTAAGAAACATGTTAACATGTTGCTCAGGCCCACCTCCAATTTTGTTGCAGTTTCTTTTATTCTCTGCTACATTTAAGCCTTCACCAATTTGGCTCATTTTTTTGCATAATTGCTTTTTGCAATGCCTAAAAAGTGACTGTTTTTTCTATTGCTTTTTTCAGCTAACATTTCCCCAAATTTTGTTTAATTATGCTCACTGAAATCAGCAGTAGAGCATAGGTATTCACCCATATTCTGCTTGAAACAACACATGGAAGGAGTAGTGTAGTAACTTGCTTGTCACATGGCATATTCCAGCATATGGTCACCGCATGATATGTGTAATAAATGCACGACTACATAGTAGACTGCCGTGGGGGCAAGGATTGATACATTGATAATACATGGAAGGAGGACATGTATAATAGTAGTAGCTATGTTCTCATCATGTCAATTTATTACATGGTAAAGTACAGCACCTGTACCAAGGAAACACTGAGTTCATACAGATTAAGGTTCATTGCTAGAGAAATAAGACCCCTGATTGGTTAAAATCTGGTCTCGTGTTGCAGATGATTCTGTGATTCCAGTTTGCAGACCGGTACAAACACTTCTCAGTATAAACGCCCATGCACGTGACCACACGCAAAAGCACTAACAGTCTGTAATGATTCTTGCAGCTGTGTTTTGGTTTGTTTCTATGGAAGTGAAACAGAGACTGCAATCTCAATGGTTGGATAGTGTCTTTCTTGCAACATGTTGTAACAATGTTTTCGTTTAATCATGAAGTGAAACAGCCCGTATGAACTCAAATCATACCTTCAGGTCACTGTGCCATGATTGAGGGGATACATGGTGCCATGCATCATGATTCCCCAATCATGCTGCCGCCTTCAGGAATAATTGTATAGTTAATGTTACTGATGATTATGGCAGAGACCATCGATTCATTCTCAGCACCAGTGAATTAATTAATTTTCGAAACAATATTCCGAAATTCATCCTGCCAATCGCGGATGTATGCTAAAAACTTTCTCCAGGACAGCTGAAGATGGCTGGATGAGATTCCAGATTGAGCAGCCGCTGAACCTCAGTTCTGCGAATTTCTGCTGAAAACCCCGAATTTTGTAATCTTTTGGAAAATGTGTATATGTGAAAAATTTCTGCTGGTCAAATTGGTAAAGGTCCTAACTATATATTTCATAGACTAAGAAAACACTTCTGCAGATTTTTGAAACTCTGCATAGAAACTTTTAGAGGCAGTCATTTGAAAATAAGTCATTTGTTCAAAACTAATTGGGTTCCATGATGAAATCAAAACATCTAGTGATGTTTCTGTCCAGGCTATGCCAGTAGTAGTAGTAGTAGTAGTAGTAGTAGTAGTAGTAGTAGTAGTAGTAGTAGTAGTAGTAGTAGTAGTAGTAGT
>JAOWAW010138164.1:0-11007 GCA_028565695.1 Nicola tetela
TCGTCCAAGTCTGGTGCGAATCGGTTCAGTGGTTTTTGAACGCATGCGTTACAGACAGACACACAGACACACACACAGACAGACACGAACGAAAATATATATTAGATTATTATTATTATTATTATTATTATTATTATTATTATTATTATCCCAGATTTGTTTATACAGGATTGCCCAGTAGCCATGGCTAATCAAGGAGCTTTCCTGATTAATGTGTGTGTGTGTGTGCGTACGTGCGTGTGTGTGTACGTGCGTGCGTGTGCGTGTGTACGTGCGTGCGTGTGTCTGTGTGTTGTGTGTGTGCGTGTGCGTGCGTGTGTATGCGTGTGTGTGCGTGTGTGCGTGTGTGTGCGTGTGTGTGCGTGTGTGTGCGTGTGTGTGCGTGTGTGTGCGTGTGTGTGCGTGTGTGCGTGTGTGTGCGTGTGTATGCGTGTGTGTGCGTGTGTGCGTGTGTGTGTGAGTGCGTGCGTGCGTGCGTGCGTGTGTGTGTCTGTGTGATGACGATGATGATGATGCAGGTATCAGTTAAATAGAGAGAAGTTTAGAAACCAAGAAAAAACCTGTCACTAGAAAACAAGAAATATAAGTGAGACGTAAATGATGTAAACAGCAGTGCTATTGACAATGTCAGATAGTAGGCTGTTCAGGGACCACAGTATACAGAAATGAAGACAGATGACGGGTGGTACGGACAGCAGGAAACAAATAGCTATGCTGAGAGCGCAGAATACGGGCAGAGCGGGATGATGAAGGTTTTGAGAGAACGTGCAGAAGTTGCGGGGGACCTTGCTTGTGGTGGAGCTTGTAGAACACCGTCAGACGATGAACGCGGAGTCTCCAGGCCATGGTTGGGAAGTTGAGAGATGCAAGCAGCTGGGAGTGAGGTAAGCTCGAGATCCTGGGCCTGACAATGGCGCGAGCAATCTGCGGCTGAAGTTTCTCGAGTCTCTTTAGGAGGCTGGGTGTCGCCTTACCCCATAGAGCGCTACAGTACGCCTTGGTCGAACAAAGGCAACATAAAACTTCTTCAGTACACCAGGGGGGAGATTGTACCTGCAAGCTAAGCGCTTGCAGAGAGAGGCAGGCCCCGAAACTCGCTGCAACATATGAGATATGTGCTTGTTCCATTTCAGTTGGTTGTCGAGAAGAACACCAAGATGGCCAGTAGAGGTTAGACGAGGGAGACGAGGGATAGGTGAATGATTCAACTCAATCGGGGCAGAATTCGGATGACTGCCCAAGCACAGCTCCACAGACTTAAGGGCATTAAACTTGACCCCAGAGCAGTCGGCCCATTGAGACAGAGAGATTAGATCTATTGCCAGAGTACAGCAAGGCAATTGGCTGGATCCATGGTAGTCACACGGATACAGCAGGGTATCATCAGCAAATAGAGCACACGTTGCGTTGACAAGCGATGGAATGTCCTTGAAGTAGATGAGAAAGAGTGTATATAGCAGAGCTGTGCTTCGCACAGATCACGATCCTTGACGATTTTCTTGCAGAGCTAGCTACCCGTGATTCGCCCGGATTGTTGCGACGATCGAGCAATGATGTCGTGATATCAGTAGGTATATAGGTTCCGAACCGAGTGCGAAGGTAGGATGGGCAAATTGACTGGTGTCTACGTGCCCGAGTGCGAAGCTCGAGAAATATTCGCAAATAAGCGGGCATACTCACAAAATATAATTATTATTTTATCCCAGATCCACCGGTCAATAATGCCCAAGCCCCATTTGACCACATACATCCACAAGAGGTCAATGAATGGCATATTATTTACCTCCTTAAGAGGTCAATATACTAAAATTAATATTGACCTGTTTATTGACTTCTTTTTTTTTTAGAAATCAGAACCAAAGTACAAGTAGAGTTTAACAGTACTCTGTTACACTTTGTCAACTTCGAACGAAAGGAGAAGACTTTGAACGAAAGGAAAGAAATGGAAGGAAAAATCAGCGAAGAAAAAATGCAGTCGAGGAGAGGGCTCGAACCGAGACCGCTAAAGCGAAAGCCATGCTCCTAACGACTGCGCCACTTGGGACTGCTTGTCGAGAGCTGGTGACAAGTGACCCTATAGACCACCTGCAACCTGTGTCACATTGTTGCCGCGTGCTTTCTTTTGGTGGTGAGCTCTTCGAAAACGAGCGAGAAAGGGCACTGAGACGGCCTTTTCGCTAATCTACTAGGATAAGCCCCTTATCACCCTCGGCCTCGGAAATACCAGCCGAATATTTTCCTCGCCATATAGCCGGCGACAAGGGACCCTAGAGCACTTGCAACCTGCGTCGCACGGTTGCCGTGTACTTTCTTTTGGTGGTGAACTCTTCGAAAACGAACGAGAAAGGGCTCTGAGACAGCCTTTTCGCTAATCTGCCGGGATAAACCCTTTATTACCCTCGGCCTCGAAAATACCGGCTCAACATTTCCCTCACCATATTGACCGAGGCGAAGTAGGCTCGGGTAAATATTGGCCGGTATTTTCTTGGCCTTGGGTAATAAGTACATACATGTGTATTAGAGTATGGTCTCGAACAAGAGAGGGGTTGACGTCATCTCATGTGCAACATAACGTTGCTCTCAGCAGTAAGCTCTGCTGTACACCGCTGGAGGAGCAGCTTCATCGTCATCCCACTATGCAATATAGGCAATTTTATTACTACGGCATCGCTTTGTTTTATTTTGCAACCTACACTGGCTGCAGCTATTCTTGATGCAACCTCTCCAAATGATTCAATAGGCATATTATATTATATACATGTAAAAGGGCGCTGTGGTTCAATCATGTCAATGGGGACCCCTGACGAAGCCTTTCAAGAAATACAGCACAGGCGTCTTTCCGGGGTGTAATAAGGCCTCCTGTTCATCCCTGCCTACATCATCGCTCAAGCGACGGTCACGTATTGCTGCGACAAATGAAAGGGGCTTACCTTTGCGTACACTGCAGACAACTATCATTGCGTGCTCTGTGCAACGGGGTGTCGGTGTTTTTTTCCAGTGCATAGAGTCAATATATATACCATGATATACTGCAGCTTGACCAGACAGACCAGCCATCCTTTCAGGCTGCGCGGCTCCACCATTGCGAATAACCAGACAGCACGAGGACACTGTTTGGTGAGCTGCGAGCTGAGTATTTACGCATATGGTGTCGAATCCAAGGAGGGCAGGGTAACGACACGCAACATGAGAATATTCGATTTGGGATCGGATCTTCGGCGGTCGCAAAACGGACTACTGACCTGCGAGATTGGGGCAGCGTGAGCGAAAAACACGACCGTAGCTCCAGGGCTGCTCTTATTTGCCCGATTAGGTGCCTTGAGGCCGTTGGTACGAACTGATGAGCCACGAAGTGAAGATTAACGAAGTAAATCAGTTAAAAGAAGAGCACGACACTGCGACAGCATGGGTGGTTACAGGACTTTCACTCTTTCTATTCTTTGTCTGACAGTTTGCTGGGTGTGTCCCCTGAACACCTTCGCGGTGACACTCATGGATGTTCATCACCTCCTGTCTCTGACGCGGACGAGCTCGTTTCAACAATGCCTTGCTCTTTTCACGGAAAGCCACGCAACGGCAAACCATTCCGCCCGTCAGTGCAACACGTGCATAGGGCCAGCTGCAGTAGCGCCACAGGAGATTGTTGCGGTCGTAAATTCGACTTTGCAACTAACTCGCCAGATTGAGCAATGCGATGAGGAAGTGTATTCACCATGCCTCTCAACCGGAGAGTGCTCCTTTAACACGACTGACTTCTGCCCGCGTAGGCACAGCTTCTCGCATCATCTAAAGAGGCAGTTAGAGGCAGCAGCCAGACTGTCTGGGAAAGATGTCAACTGTCGGCCAACACGTGCGCTGCTACATGGGGATTATATTAGCGCAACTCAGGATATAGTCGCTAAATCAAAGACAGTCTTAGAAGATTTACTGGGAAATCTGAGCGCGTGTCGTGAAAATGTTACGTCAAACAAGCTCAATGACACGTCAGTCACAGATGACTGCTGGGTGGAGAGCTACATCACAATGTTCACAGATATGGAAGAGAGACTTCAGGCGGCCAGAGAGCTAAGAGCACTTTCTTGTGAGATTAGATCATCTCTCAGCACAGCCAAGAATTTCACCCGATCAGTGCTTGAAGAACTCCGTCCTGATGTGGTGTTAGGGAAAAACGTAGACCAGTCGATGGCAACGGTGCTGTGTTTTGGAGGGTTACGATCAAACGAGACTTCAGTACGACAATTTCTCTACCATGAGGTGTGCGAAGACGCAGTACAGACACTGACTCTTATTTCACAATTCATTGATCTTTCGTCCAAAATCATCCTTCATCTTGTTCAAACAGCAGCAAGAAAACACTGTCTGAATAACAATTCAGCTACAAGGGGAAACTGTTCACAGTTGATAGGAAATACTTCAATTTCAGCTGGTGGCTTGGGGTTGATGAAGACAACTGTGAAGCATAGGGACCATGAACCAAGATTCTGCGTGAACTTTGCACGTTGTGTGCCACCCTTTAAATTCTCCAACGAGAGCAGCCACTGGTACCGACACACAGCAGAACCACTGCGCCGTTTACACCAGTTGTCTGCACAGCACTTCCCAAATTCTTCTGCTGTGGGCTTGGCCAAAATTGCTCATCTTTTCCCTTGTGGAATAGAATGCAATCCTAACTTTCACTCAGTAAAAATCATTCTTCCTGTGGTCTTCTATGCTGTATCCTTGCTGGCTATATCTGTTTCCATTTTCGTATTTATCTTTCATCGTTCATCACTTCATCTTGGCAAGCGCCTCTGTGGCTGGTTGTCTGTGACTGCCTTTTTCGCATCAATAGCAACTCCACTGGCACCCCTCAAAGTTGCATGTCACTCTGACGGAACACTGAAGATGCACGAGCCCGCTGGTCTCAATCTCTGCTGGATTTTAGCCAGTGTGGATGTAATATCTGCAGTAATTTTCTTACCGTTTCTAATTAGGCTTGCCTACACGTTCTTCCGCATTCTGAGGTTGTCGCGAAATGCACGCTATGTCAAACAAGAGCTATTCGTTGGTGCACGTAAACGGGAGATCATTTGTGGAGTTGCTGCAGTTCTCATTGCTGTTCCTCTGCTGGCGATACTTGCAAGTTCGCAAAACGTGCATGGACACTCATCCACAGGGGCCTGCTACTGGGAAGGAAAAACTCCCATGGCAGTGTTGGTTTTCTTTACTGGCTTGGCACCTTTAACTGCGGCTTTCTTTGTACTTCTCGAGCTGCCACGATTTCTACAACTTCTCGCTGTTTCTAGAAAGTTACCCATGATTTATTCAACCAGCAATGGCTTTCTGAAGAACTCTAATGAAATGAAGAGGAATTCGAAGGCCAAAGCAAGGCAAAGTTTGTCAAGCAAAAATGCCATTCTTCTCGTCAATGAAGTGGCGATATTTCTCACATTTTGTATCTGTGGCACAGTAACGCTGTTTGTCCTATACACCATTGCTGTCATCGAAAAAGAAGATGCGGACACACAAACAAGATCGTTTGGGCTGTGTTCGATGGTTAGTTGTCAGCCCCAGGACGACTGTCCTTATGTTCCAGAAAGCAACGTCACTGGAGACGTCGTATTTGGCGCCCATCTGATATTCTCAGTTTTGTCTACTATGTTGAGCTCCTGGGCCTTCAAGAAGAGATACTTTCCTTGTTTGTTTCAGCGAGACGTTGTCTGCAATGCAAAACCATCCTTAATTCTGAGAAATAAAGTCAGTTCATAATCATACAAATAAATGCACTTAAAATGCTAGAGTGAAAGTGCGAAAGATGATTTATTGCGAAAGCGTTTTGGCGTACTACACCATCATCAGTTTGCTGTTCTGGTGGGGGAGGGGGTCTGAACTGAGTTTATATGTGGTTTGTGTGTATGAGAATAGTAGTAGTACCATCTTTCACTGGCAGTGACCTGCAACTGATTTAAAACCCAGCCATAAATATGTCCACTGAACTAATGACGGATAACAGTCTCTACTGAACGACACTGATGTCCAGTGTAAATTCCAGAAGGGCAGCTCCACGCTACACGTGTACGCAGTAGCTAGATACATGCACTATTACAGGAAACAGTAAATGCTCCTTGCCAGATATGCTGATTACTGCATTGTATGCACATCTGTCACGTACTACGTCTGGTGTCAAAAGGATATTCTGCCAATCATTGTTGCACTGTAACTATGAACTGCTCAAAGGAGGACAATTAGCTCTGTAATTATTCTATTTGGGAAAACCAACAAATATGTTGATTGATTGACATACTGGTATGTATGATCTAGTCAGGTTATAAGGTTAATCGATTCATCAAATACAATATTATCAGGGATCATGAACTCGTCGTTGATGACTTCAGAAGTGTTCATTATAAACTTTGAAGTTCGTGATCCGTGAAACGACCATTCATCACGGGATGGCTCTCTCATAGACGACAAACTCATGACGCTTGGGGTATAAATGAGGCGCTCATCTTCAGGTGGAAACATGCAGAGAGACATGTACGAAGCGAGAGTACATTTAAAAGTGTATGTAATTAAACGTCTGGGGGCCAGGATAAAAAATGAAAAAACTAGAAAATAAATGAAGGAATAAATGTACGCAAAATCATATTTTAGTGTCCTTCCAAACAACTGATATCAGCCGTGCGTCGTCAAGCATTCCTGTTCTCCATCGGTTTCAGCTCTCCTCTGATCCTCATGTAGGTTTTCCCAGACCCAAGAAACAAAGACAATTAGCTATAACATTTGGTGTCCACGGCCGTGCGGCTTTCGGCGTAAATCTGCGTTAAACGTTGATAACCATGAGATTGGTGCATTACGTAGGGATGCGATATGATACACTTCACGGCAAGTTCGCGCCACCGCTGGTATCACTAGTATCACAGACTTGGCGATCGATGGAGTTGTCATGTCAGCTACAGAGTCTGCCACGTGAATTTTTGGAATCCTGGAGAGATTTTCATTTTCGAATTCTCTTCCGGGCATCACTAAGCTTCTACGAAGGAGCGTAGCCAGGGTGGTTTTTCTGCGCCAAAAATCCCCCTGGCATGACTGCTACTATACATTGTATAGTAGTAGTCTACACAGATTATCGATAGCAAGAAACCGCCGTCACAACCGGACCATGGCTATGCCACTACTGGATCACTGTCTTCTTGCAACAGATGCAAAGAACAGCACAGCTGTTGTTCTGATTCATCTCTCAAAAGCTGTCGATAATGTTCATCGTCAATTGCTTTTGTCCGTTTTGGAACAACATGGCGTCGGTGGTATGTGTCTTTCTTGGTTTTTCAACTCATTTACAAGACAGAGAACAGAGTATTGTTGCACAGTCTACATCATCGTCCTTTTTTTAACTACACTAAAGATGTACCACAAGGCAGTGTTCTTGGCCCTCTATTGTTTACCCTGTACATTGCTGATCTTCCAGGTCTGGCAAGGCAGTGAAATACAGTACTTCCTTCATTTACGGATGATTTGATTATGTTCATGCCATGCATCCCCAGCAGTTGCTTGCAGCGCTTCTCTCTGGCTCTGGGCGAATAGGTCTACATAGGAGAAACAGCCAAAACAGCCAAAGAATGCCAATAGGAGCGTATAAGTGCCACACCCACATGGGAAAAACAGAGCTATCTGCTATTGTCCAACACGTTGCCGATACCGACCACCGGATGCATTGGCATGCCTTTGTTCTTGCAAAAGAACGTCACCCATGCAACGACACGCAAGGCACGGGAAGCAGATGAGCACCCGCCTGTTTCTTCCCGCTGGCATAGTCTCTGTCCAGAAAAAGGTCTGAGTACAGAACTGTACCTTTTCCTACGGGGAATTCACCAGGCCGGACATCTCGTTTTCTAACAATAACCCCGATGACTTGACTGATCTGGGTTGCTGGGAAAAAAGATGAAAGGATAGCTAGCGTTTTACCCCCTGGAACTCTCCTTCGGTCACTCACGCACTGGGAATCACATGTAACAGTGCTCATGATTGCTAGTTTCAGAGGCCCGAAAGCCACCTTCTCCGTCGAGGCCGAAAACGACTGTTTGCAGCTTATGTGTACTTTACGTATACGTGCGGACCACCGGGTCTGTGATAAGATATCTACTCATCCTTTACATGTTACGTAGGTGACTGCCCAGGAATGCTAGTGCTAGCTCTTCCGGCGGCAGAGACCAAGCCACTAGCGTCAACGACTTCTCGAACTAATAGCGTGGCGAGAGTTGGGTCTGGCAACGTTCGCTCACGTATAGTAAGCTGGAAACAGCTGTGTATAGTTTCACCTACCGACTTACCACCGAAGCAACAGCTGGTCATGACTGAGAACTGCTGATACGTATATACTGGTGTAGGTGATCTTTCGCTCTCCGCAAGACAAAAATACCATTACACAATTCTCTACATCTTTTTCTTAGCGAAGGAAAAGAATCAAGCCGTCGATCTACGAAGAGGTTTCTTTGGTCAAACGTTCAAAAACTTTTGATTGTGTTGCAGCAGTAACGGTAAGTTTTGGCTTTTCCGTCTCCAGCAAATTTGCATCTTTCTCAATACCTAATCCTCTTCACCTTCCTTCTTCTCTCTGTCAGAGCTTGAAGTAAACTTCTCCTTTTCGTAGTCAATCTGCTGTTTCGAAATCCATGTGTCCTCTTTTCTCTCCCTACTGAGCCCTCTACATATCCCTCTCGGATTGGATCATCTACTGACGTCTTTGTCTCCAGGCTGCTATCGAGCCTTCTCGGCCACTACAACGGACGACCTTCAAGCTTCCTGATTCACGCACTCTCACCTGCGATTAACTACTATCGCTAAACACTGACGAGATACTTGGAAACGCTACATTTGTTCTCTTCCAAAAAGCCTAATGTCCTCCGTCCTCCGATCTTCTATTGACTACCCACTTACTCTTGCCTCACTAAAACGCATGCAGAAACGTTCATCCTAGCCTCCTGCTGTCCCCATTACCAAAACCACCAGTACCGCCTTCAACATCCTTAATCACTGCTCTCCCTTTCTTCATGAAGCAAGGCCGTTACACCTGGCGCCATAGTTCTGTCTTAAATCGCCACCTACTTTCTCTTAACTCAGCCTACAAATACACCGATCGTCTCCCACAAGCCTATGCTGATCTCCCTGATCGACCACTTAATCTCTTCTGGATCCACCATCCCTCCAGACATCATCACAACACCCCTACGACCTGATCTTGTGCTAATCTTTCCAAACAACTACTTTCTCCTTATTGAACTCACCATTCCCTTTGAAACGAATGTCCTATTATCCTATGCATGCAAATCTGACCACCACGCCCCCTCGCATAAGACCTTATAAATAATGCTTTCTACCACCCCATTCCAAGCCTTTGACGTTAGAAATCGGTTCAAGTGTAGGTTTAAAAACTATTGATTTCATACCTGTGACTCTTCATATTATAATCTAGGCTTGAAGAATTTCATAACAGGAAACTTTCTACGCCTATGTTAAATTTTTTTAAGAGATGTGTGCACATAACCGACTTATTGGCCCACATAGAGTCAAAATGTCATGTATAGATCTGGCCGCAGCCTTGTACATGAAGCTATACTGTGTTGTCAATGATCGCTGATTTTGATACCGACACCACGCATGCATGTAGCCTGCCTTTTTCTTAACTTCACAGATAGCGTTGCTCGTAAATGGCACACCTGTGCAAGTATTGAGCGGCCAGAAGAATTTCTGCTCACAGGGATCCCCACTAGTACTATCTCAGCTAGCACTGTCATCAATCCCCGGATGTTGTCATCTGTATTGTTCACCTACTGATATTGATAATCATTAAATTAAAAGGAAAGCCTCTGGAAGTATCAGTGTTTTTGTGTTTTGTCATGCGTACAGACATTTACTGATAATATTACTAGTCATGTACACTTTTTTCCATCGTGTCTCTCCAGAGTGACTTGTCTAAAACAAGACTTTGGACCATCAGGGGAGCCCAGCTTCTACACTTGGCACAGCGGTAGTAAAGGTACTGGTAATGTCATTCTCCGTGGCTCGCGATAATCTGTTTCAGTGTTAATCAATCGCTTTGTTCTGATAGCTCTGCTTGTGTAAAGTATTTCAGATGTGCTATATTGTGGTTTTGCATGCAGTGGCATGTACTTGTTGACAGTTGTACTGTGAAGAAAGAATATCTCAGCATTACCAGAAACTGCTTCTCTCCCATAACCAATTGAGAGATCACTAAGGACAATCTATATCTTTCCTGGCTTTACTTTCTTCATCTTTCACAGCTGGGAAAGATTTTTTACAGTCCTCTGCTCTGGTGTTTTTTATTTTGTCTAACTCTATAATAAATTAGTCCAGTGCCTTTCAGTCTCAGTTCTTCCATCCAAATTATCAGTACAAAAGGCACTGTCGACGGTGGCTGATCACACAGCACTGTAAAAGAGCGCAATAATTGTTGTCTATCTGTCACACTCATATACATATAAAATTAATATACTTCCTTTTATTTGAGAATTTTGTCTTTAACTTGACTCATGTCGCGCATGTCGAGTTGCGCTTTCTCGGGCAACGAGCTGCTTGAGATGCGCTGTGTTGATAGCAGCGCCAAATGTGTCTGTGGAGTTCAGGTCGTCCAAGAGTTCGGTTATTGCGTTACTGAGAGGCGCTGAGAGGTGGCTCCTCTTTGGAAATGTGCCGGTCACGTGATAACGGAAGGCGGTGAGCTCAATCGAGCAGCTGAGATACTTCAATTATTTTATTTTAAGGATCCCACAATGTAACGGCCGTTCCATGCGATCACAAAATATTAATACAGTCGTCATCAAGCACGTGGCAAGCGTTCCTGGTATTTTCACAACGTCAAAAACATCACGTGACGGTAAAAGGTGCTAAGCAACAGGCACGTGCCGAAGTATTCCCAGTATTCCCGGTCGAAGTCTTGTACCTGGCCTGACGCGCGGGAGGGGGCGCGGGGGGGGGGGGGGGTTAAATTTGGTACAAAAGGTATAATTA